>JAMYHX010000031.1:0-169991 GCA_025529335.1 Rhizopus sp. PT2906
ACCAATCTATACTGTAGACCCGCCATGGCAGCACCAGATAGATATCGCTTATGGAACAGGGATGTTGCTGCTTGCCTTAACTACATGCACATCTTTCGTGGGCTTCGACGTAATGGTATGGTTCCTGATAGGTTTAGCCGGGTTGCTATTGCTCCTACAAGACGTCGAAGAAGAGTGGACGATCAGGAGCAACCAAGAACTAGAATACGTTTATACTATGATTCTCCGTTCTAGTTATCGCTAGGACACATCTAGATGCCTTCGGGATAAGTTATATATATTAATTTTCTTACATAACTAATTGTATAATTCTTTATATACATTCTCTTCTTGGTGCTTATTACTCTCATTTGTATGCCGCCTCCTTTTATGTATTTTATTTTTAATCTTTGCGTAAATGCTTTTCTTAATATGCGCCAATTATTTTTTTTATACACGTCGTAATTTTATCCTCTTTATGAAATTTATTTTTAATAAAACAGTAAATATGAGATTAGCCACCTCGTATATGTATTAGATAAAGAAAATGATCGGAGTGGAGTTATGTGTCGAGTTTTGAAATAATGGTGCCGATGTGACGTATATTTTTGCGCGTGCGAAGTGATTCCTTTTTCATCCTTATTCCTTTTCATTTCTTCATCGTGAATCTTCTTTTTATTCTTCAAGGTAATAATAATTAAGGAGAGCTTTGTCCATGTAGAAAGTCTAATTAGTTAAATTGTTCTTATATTTTCAGTAGTTACAACCTCCAGACTCTGTAACTTGTTCACACGCCTCATAGTAAGCCTCCTTGAGGGCATTGCAAATCTTCCGTGCCAAGCAGATTTTCAGTGTCTTCATAAGCAAATGAGGGCGACATGATGCTCTAAGAGCAATACTAAATGTGCTTTAGGGTGACGGCAAACCGAGCTCATGTCTGTATGGCCAAGAATATATTGTAGTAATGTTACAGGATATCTATTCATTCACATACCATTCAGCAACAAAAACATACGTAACAAAACATTTACAAAGGACGCAGAGATATGTCAGCAGATGACCTAGATGAATGCACTCAACATAAAACTCGCTTATAACCCTGAGGTCTATTGGATGTGTGATAAAATAAACAATTCATTTAAGGGTTTATATAAAGTAATAAAGTTCATGATAGTGAATCCAATTTTACAAAAGCATAAAATGAATTTGAGAAAATAGTAGCTATATGGATAGAAGTGTACATAATTAATGTAACAAGAGAAAGAAAGAAAGATGTATAGTTTTTACACTGATAAATAGAGCATAAAAAAGTGTATCGTTGTACGACAAAGAGAAAACAAGTCAAAAAAGTCTGGGGCAGAATGGAGGGAGGTCATACTTGAACGAAATGTTTGTCGTTCTGGGCGCATTCCTGTTATTTGTTGCACGGTTACAACAGATAGCAAGACAACTTGAATTGATATATCAGGAGCTATCAAGATTGAAATGGATAACTGGGTGGAAGAGGTAAACACACAATTGTGAAGCCATATGCTCGTTGGTGACAAGTTTGAGAACATAGCGATCATGTTTTTATGCCAGTTACGCCCTCAAAGGTCATAGCCTTTTATAATCCTCCTAACTTATTTTCCTTAATTTCTGGTGGCCATCGTATGAACAGTATTCTTGTCGTTGTTTACAGCAAAAGAGCGTTCTTTTTATCTGATTTGATCTTTTACTGTTCGTGTTTTGATTTCCACAGCTCTTCTCATTCTTGTTGAATGCTTGCATCGCTTGATTGACACTTTTGACTGATTTAGTTTTCCATGGGAAAAACTATTGAGATACTGTTTCCGTAGATTTGATTATTGTCTTCATCTTGATTATCAAGCAATCGCTCTTTTGGTCCCCTTTTTTGCATTTCTTAAATTACATGCAAAAAAACTTAGCATGAACATGTACTCTACACCATCGACATGGCTCTCAACTCTTCGTATTATATTCATTGCAATATCTGGTATTCTCATCTTTTACAGTAACTGCTTAAATAACTATATTTCTCTCAGTTGCTCAAAGAACTAAGAGCATCTCTCTTTAGTTTTGTCAATGTACCGAGCAAGACCAATATAGAAATTCATGAGGGATCTAACATTGCTTCTTTTTCTGCTGTAATTATATTTTTGAAAACAAGCTCGAGTTCTATCTTGCCCCTCAATTGACGCAGACTGCATAATTACGACAGTAACTTTGACCCACTTTCCTTTTGTGCGCCCAGAGGAGATAGGGGAGGGTCTGAAGAAGAGCTTAGCGCCTTTTGGCCGCATCATTGATATGGGCATCACAACCGAGCCCAAATTAAGTATTTTTATGGGATCTGGATATGCAGTAATTGGTAAGAACAAGGACGATACTCAGTTTTAAGATTTGGCCAACACCATTAGCTGGTGTAAGTCTTCAGACCAATTTTTCCATTGTACATGGAACAATATGCTGACATGGTGTCGCTATAAAAATAGACTTATATATTTATTATTATAATACTACGATATAACAATGTCTCCTACGGGGGTCTCTCTTCGTTTCAAAGCAACAAGCTTCTACTTACAGGAGTAACCACGAGAAGGTGGAGACCATATACTCCCAACCCTCAGATCCCAAACTTGAAACTCTATTAAGTTCCCGCTGAAGTACGAAGACCCAGTAGAGGAAAACGCAACATTCAGGTATCCCTTGATCGCTCCCGCTGTAGTACAATACCGCGACATTCAGGTATCCTACAAGCTTAATGCTCATATTCCCGCTGAAGCACAGTATCGCAACATTCAGGTATTACGTGAGTTACAAGATAGCCCCAGATCCCAACTATTCATTACGATAAAAACGTAAAGTTCAGGGGAAAAAAAATTTAGCTTAAAATAAGGATTATTGATGATAACGTCACTTATTCAAGCACACGCAGACTTGTAAGCGGTATATAAAATATACGAAATTTGATTGGACAATATTAACTTTGATGACGTATTTTTACCTTACAGCTTATGAAATGGTAAAAATGGTCGTAGCATGAACTACTGTACAGTATATATTAAAGTCTCTGTAATAGTCTCTTGAAAAGTGTCTAGTAATAATTTTGAGAAGGTTTACAAAAAAGTTTATTGTGTCTCATTTGAAAGTTTGCGATGAACTCCAATAAAAATGAATTCGTCCAATAAAATTTTGCAATCGTCCCGGATTTTTTTGCAACCGTCTCGTTTTAGGTTAAAATCCTGTAGCATCACACAATCTTAAGAAGAGAAAAGGTTTAACCCCCGACGAGAATTGGATCAGAATGATGCCCAGCCATCAGTTGCAACGTTGAAATCGAAATACGCTCCCGGTACCTCTCAACTCAACCCATCTTTGCATGAACCTATCTTTATTGAATAAAAAAAAAAAAAAAAAAAAAAAAAAAAAAAAAAAAAAAAACAAAGTGAAGTAGGGTGAAAATATTTAACCTGCTATACTTGTTTTGATTTATCACTTATCAAATCGTTTGCGTCAACATCAACATAACCCAAGTGTTCGTCCTCAAGTCTTTCAAACACCTTTCTTTGTTCAAGAAGATCAAGCTACATATATTTTAGTACATACTCACAGATATATTTAAGAAACTTACATATATAAAAGCAAAGACTTCATAAAGCTGGATCAGCTGCTTTCGTTCTTCATATACCATCGGCAATAGAGTCGAGCCACATTCAAAAGCCCTCCATCTTTTACGGTCTTTCAAAGAATACTGGATTACAGTCATCGTATTTTGTATGGTTTGAACTGAATAGACATGCACTTTTGTTAAAGTGGTGACACTTGCATTTGAGTAACGACACATCACATTCATTAATGCATCTGTTGTACTCTTTGTTGTATTCAGCTTTGTTTGTTATTATAAAAAAAGGCTATTAAGTCGATGACTTGCGAATTAGATTCTTTATTAAGAAGAGCTGAATATTACTAAATTAAGTTTGTGTGAGAGTTTACTTGGGTAGAGAATCTATGACTGCTATTTATATTATTGTCATCACTGACATTGTTTATGCTTATGTTATTATTGTTATACTAGTAGCTACTATAGTTATTATTATTAAAATAAGTTATTCTTATCAGATGCGATAGAGGAATGTAAAGTAGAATGTATGCTCTACTGTAAGATTATACTCGAGTTATTATAATGATTATCTCATCAAACACGCCACTCTTGATATTTTTAAGTGAGTCTTGCAAAGTATGGTCAAGATTAGCTACTATATTTAATCTATTTAAAGTATATCAGAACTATGAACTGTTTAAACATCTTAATACTATACCCCGAGGATTCTATTATCATATTTGCTTCATTTTTGTCATTATATCCGATTCCGTCTAAAAGGCGCGTTGGTTCTTTTTTTTTGCTTCGTAACCCCATTGAAGAGTTTTGGTCTAAGGTAAAGTTTGGCGTTAAAAGGGCGCCTTTCGACGCTGGTGACACCTTGACTCCACGTATTATGGAATCATGCTCTAAAGTCACTCAAGAACATTGTATTGGTTGGATAAAACATTCAGTAAGTTTCTTTCAAAGTTGTTTGAACTTTGAAAAAAATCTTTAACAATTCCTGCCAAATATATCTCGTATGCATTGCCATTTTTGGCCAGGGTTACTGCCAAATTTAGTAAAAATTTTCTGCCAATAAAAATAAAAATGACTGCCATAATTTTCAAAATGTTCCGCCAAATTTGCTGAAAAACCCAGTAATATTGTCATGAATATAAAAACGCGCTGATACCTTTAAATTCAGACAGTCGAACCCCTTGAAAAGCCACATATACGCATAGAGACTTTTTTTTTTTAAATAAAGTAAAATGACAAATAACCAAACAAAAGACAGCAACAGCGATGTATCTGAATTAGATCCAAAAGAATTAAGTGAAGGAGTTTTTGATCAATATGCAGTTCAACTTGGCTACGCTGAAGATCCTGAGATTCCTTTGACTGTTGACAGTTTTCCTAGCAAATCAGGTGGAAGACCCGTATGTTTATCTCCTTTAGAATGAACATTGTATATTTATATTCTCTTTTTAGATTTGGCTTAATCCTGAGCATGTTCTTTCAGTGGATAAAGTGACTTGTGGTAACTGTGAGCAACCCATGAATTTATTACTGCAGGTTAGTCATTAGACGCTTGTTTATAAAGACCCTTTTTATAATACAAGTTTATTTAGTTGTATACTCCAGAAGATGAACCACCTGAAGCATTCCATAGAACTGTTTATGTATTTTGCTGCAAAAACGGTGGCTGTGTTAAACAAGATTGGAAAAAGAGGTAGTAAGAAATGTTTGACTATTATCCTCTGTTCTAACCTTTAAAGGATAAAAAAAAAGCTTCAAAGTGTATAGAACTCAATTACCTCGTGAAAACCCTTATTATCCACCACATACAGAAGAAGAAGAGGAGGAAGAAGAAAATAGCACTACTGAAGCATTCACACCAAAACAATTTAAAGCACCATCACTCTGCGTTATTTGTGGAATAGCTGGTACAAAATTATGTGGTAAATGTGGATCAGCCAGTTATTGTTCCAGAGAGCATCAAATGGCAGATTGGAACATGTGTAATCATAAGAAGTTCTGTGGACAACCCATTAGTAAAGAAGATCAGACAGCTATTGATAAGCTACGATCTTGTCGTGTTTTTGCAGAAAAAGAAATTGTGAGCGAACCAGAAGGAAAAGGCGCTGATGTGGAAGAAGAAGAAAAGCAGGCTGCATTCTTTAAAGAGAATAATCCTGGAGAACAGCCTGATTCTAAAGCTCTTGTGCTTGCTGGAGATGAAGCGGAGGAAGATACAAAGGTCGATGTTGATGATACATTCTTACAGTTCCAATTGAGAGTCCAATTGTACCCTGATCAAGTGATACGATACGATCGTGTAGAATATGACATGCCTGAGCGCGAACCTTTATGGGTACAAGCAAGCTACAAACCTGAATCTATACCCGCATGCGATCACTGTCATGGCCCTCGTACCTTTGAATTCCAAATCCTTTCTACCTTACTCAACTATCTTGGTGTTAATCATATTGCCGCTGATTCTCTTGATTGGGGATCGCTATACATTTACAGCTGTAAAGCCAACTGTCCTATCGGAGACGACATATACGCTGAAGAATACATTTGGAAGCAGGACTTTTCATCAGATGGTGTTCGACTTGGCCCCAAGGAAGCGGAACGTTTGCTTAGACGTCAGTAAAACTTGTATTTGTCACCTTCATTTTATGTTTGTTTCTTCATCATTCACTCTTAGACTATTTTTTTAATATATAAATGTATGTGCAGTTGTACAGTAAGGATATCCATCTATTTCTAAAGTATTGATGCGCTTGTTTAAAGTCTTTATTTAATATTCTCTTTTTTACAACACTGTTACATTTTTATTTCAATAATAATTATATGGCAACCTTAAAGGTACACGGCCAATCATAGATTTGAATGCTCTTACCCAGTCTTCAGACTCATGAACCTCATCAGCCAAACAGTCCAAATAATAGTCAGTAAATGACAATCTAAAGAATCCTTTCAAGTTTTCTTGATGAATCGACTCTTTCCCAAATACTCTGTCTTCTTTCATTTCTTGTTCGATTAGTGTCACAACCACTTTGTCCGCTGCTGCACTTAGCCTGATGACATCTGCAATATTATAGTGATCCCATACTTGTAGAATATTGCCTTCATTATCAGTAGTGTAACCGATTAACTGACTACCTATTAACCGATAATAATGTCTCTGCCAAATCTATTTGAAGCATAGTATTAATATCTGTTTTATTATTATTATCAGCGTGTCTTTTTACCTTTTGTCCCTGTAGCCTCGTACTAAGATAGCCACTCTTCCAACAGGTGTCATGCCACTGAAGTATCTTCAGTGTCAGATCACACTCCCTTAGACTCTTGGGAACATGCTAATCAAATATCATAGTTTGATTAGAAATACATAGGCAGAGACATGTACAGTCTTATAACTTACCACATCAGGGTCCGATACGGGTAAATATAACATTTCGATATTTAGTTTACCAACAATCTTTAAAAAGTCTTCTTCATCTCCAAACTGTTCCCTTCTTTGTCTTTCTTTACTTGACCTTGTGTACCATGAATTGAAGCAGTCAAAATTAGCTTCATACGTCTTTTTATAACATGCTGGAACCATGTGATCCACTGCAAATCTAGTTTGTCCAATAGCTCCATCTTCAGGATGCACATATCCAGACAGATGTTCTTTTTGCTTTCTTATCGATGTAAACCATTTGGTCCATCCCGTTCGTGGTTTAACATGATAATCAGGTCTAACATGTAGTGATACAGTAATAATCATGCCTGGTTTGCTGTCTATAATACATTCATAATCCATCAATATTTGATGTCCCAATACTTCATATCTTGACATATATTCGTATTCTCCATCACTTATCACACATCGGACATATGTGATTTCTTTTGGTAGTGGCAGTAACATATCATGAGCTCCACTCACTCCAATATATATTTTGCCATGTTTATGCTGTGGCCGTGATGGCTGTTGCTGCTGCTGCTGCTGTTGCTGTTGTTGTGATGAGTCTTCCATCTGATGAAGGGGGTCTAAGGATTTATTAGGTATTACCATCATTTCATGAGCATCAGGTATATTCGTCTTCTCTCTGGTTGCAGTCGCTGTTTGTACTTCCTGCTCTATATTTGTGCTTTCTTGAATCTTTGGTAATGTATTCATGTAATGTGATATGTCTTCTATACGTGGCTCTTTAGAATTACTTAAAGTGGCCTCTTCCTCCTTGATGTTGACTTGATTTTTATCTATAATTGTTATTGTCGTGCCATTGCCCTTTTCCAACTTTTCTTCTATCGTTTCTTCTTGGTTATCCATGTAAATCAAGATTTCTCCTTCACCGTCTTCATTCTGTGAACTTGCAAAGCTCTTTCTACAATTTTGGCTTACTGTTTGGGCCGGAAAGTTATCATTGCGTTTACTATTACTGCCACTACCATTGCCATTATTATACATTTCAGTAGAGTAATAGTCCAAGTCTTGTTCATCCATTTCTCTCATCTGGGTCTCGTTCATCATTTGCATCTTACTTGGTCCCTTAAAAGGCCCAGGTGTCATTAATGATTCACTGCTATTACTACTAAAGCTACTACTGCTTCTACTAATACTTGTCTTGCTTTTATCAGCCATCACTTCCTCCTCTTCCATCCACTCATTTTCTGGATCAAACCATTGTTCACTGCCTGCTTCGCTTGACATGGCGACGCTCTGTCTTATCGTGCTAGCCTTGTCTACTAGATTAATACCAATCGACCAGTGGTTACGCTGACTTCCGCTCTTCCTTTTTTCAGTTGTCGCTGTATATTCTTTGGTGGCCGTATAAGGCATGTTCAAAAAATCTGGCTCTGAGCTATTTCCATTCCTGTTTTCGGCCAATGTGCGTAACTGTACTTCACTTTCAGTCGATAGACTTTGAAGAACGGCTGTTTCATCTTTGTCAGAAGAGAATGAGCTTCTACCTTCAGCATCAACTTGTTTTTCCATATCATGATGACCCCTCAATTTGCTTATTTTGCCTACTGAATCGCTATCACCCTCTTCATCATTGTCTTCTTCAATATCCAAATGTGAGCTTTGCATAAACTGATCATAGTTTGAACTGAATTCATCGTGATCAGCTTTCATTCCATAAGGATTAGCCACAGTCGGCGTAGAAACTCCATCATCGTAATCGTCGTCATTGTTGTCACTTGCGTAAGCTCCTGAGGTATGTATAGGCGCAGGTTTATTGGTGCCTATTTCGATACATTAGCATGCTTTAATTCTTATAATATAGACTTTACCTTTTCCAGTATCCTCAGTAACAATATGATCAATTACTATCTTGTCTTTCATAGGCTCAATCATAACCTCCTGACGACTACTCTGTACATCATGCTCAATGTAGGCCGCAGCCTGGGCGACAGCTACGTTATCTAGGTGAACAGTTCTCTTTTCAATAGGCGTCGTAACGGATGCTGCCTGAGGGATTGACACATCCTCAGCCATTAGAACAGTAGGGGTCTCGTGAGCTACTTGAGCTCTAGGTGTCGTATATACAACCTTCCCAGTCACTTCGCGGTGATGCATGCTTTCTCGGCTGTAGAGTACTGAATCGTCATCATCGTCATCATCTCCACCAAATTGGTACTGACTAAACCTACTGTTCTTCGTCATGTCCGAATATACGTTTACATCTTGCATTTCCTTTGTCTCGTCCTTGTTTTCGTTTATTGCTTGGTCGCCGTGTGTTGAGAGCGTATGTCTGCTTAAAATAGGATCTATCACAGAGTCACGACCGTATATTTCCAGAAAATCATCATCATCATCTTGCTTTGCGTCTATTAGCTGCTTCTGGTCAGATACTATAGTTGTTTCGTTGACCTTGCTGATGTCGTCTTTTGCTTTTATTGGCAAGGCTATCTCTGGCTCATATGTAGAAGATACTGAGCTATTGGCATTGTCAGCCTTTATTGACGCTATTGCCAAAGGTGGCATTGATCGGTCCAGTGTATCATCCGTCTTTTCTTTGACACCTCCTTGGATATTTTCTTTGATATTTTCCTCTTGAGTATCTTTTTTTACATGCTCTTTGGTATCCTCTTTGGCGTTTTCTTCAGTATCTTCTTTGCCATTTTCTTCGATCTTTTGTTTGGCATTCTCTTTGATATCTTCATGTATATGTTCTTTTGCACCCTCTTGTATATGTTCTTGTATATATTCTTTTTTATCCTCTTTGATATCTTCTTGGATATATTCTTTAACCACCTCTCTTACATCTTCTTTAATATATTCTTTGGTGTATCCTTCAGTAGAACTTGACACGGGCACACTGCTGCCTACTACATATATGTCTTTAGCACAGTGGGCCAATTTAAAGAAGTGATTATAGCTTACCAGTTATTTCAGTATGCAAATCTTCGACTGAAGTCTTTTTGTAATAACCATCCGTGTCATCATCGTTATCACTGTCCTCTTGACTCATCTCATTCTTATGTAAAATCTCTTGATGAATACTCAGCACGTCATTCTCAATGTAGGCTACAGCCTGGGAGGCAGCTACGTTGTCTAGACGCGCAACTCCCTTTTCAAAAGACATTGCAGCTGGTATTTCTTGTGGGGCTGCTACAGGTTCAGCCATTAGAATAGTAGGGGCTTCGTGCACCGTTTGCGTTTTGGGTGTCGCATATATCACCTTTCCAGCCACTTCGCTGTGATGCATGCTTTCTCGGTTATAGAGCACTGAATCATCATCGTCGTCATCGTCTTTAGCGAAGTGATACTCATCAAACATACTGCTTTCCATCAAGTTTGAAGGTATGTTTTTATTCAGGGTTTCACTTGACTGACTCTTGTAAGTTGACTGCTGGTGGCCCTTGTCTCCAGTTATTGCGTGGTCATCGAATGCTAGGTCGCGTGTTACGAGTGCAGGTTTGTTTATAGTAGAGTCTGTCACAGAGTCGCGCCCATATACGTCCACCAAACCATCTTCACTTTGCCTTGCTTCTTTTAACTGTTTCTGATCAAATGCGATAGTTACTTCGTTGATTCTACTGATCTCGTCTTTTACTTTTAACGATGAGTTTATTTCTGGTCCACGTTTAGTAACAGACGATGTTGGACTGCCGGGATCGCTGTTCTTTACTGTTACAGTTGCTATAGGTGATATTGATCGGTCCAGTGTATCATAAGTCTTCTCTTTGGTATATTCTTTAACGTTATATTTTTTGTCTTCTTGGAAGTCCTCTTCGATATTCTTTTCACCAACTTCTTTTATATCTTCTTCGATGTCCTCTTCGAAATCCATTTTGAAAAATTCTTTGATACTCTTTTTGACATCTTCTTTAACTTCTTTGGCATATTCTTTGGCGTCCTTCTTAGTATCCTTTTTGATGTTTGCTTTGACATCTTCTTTGCTATCCCCTTTAATATATTCTTGCGTATCTCCTTTGATATCCTTTTTTACGTCCTTTTCTACATTCATTTTGGTGTATTCTTGGATATCTTTTGCATTCTCTTTGATATCCTCTTTTGCATTGTCTTTGATATTCTCTTTAGCACTGTCTTTGACATCTTTTTTAACACCTTCTTTGGCATCATCGCTAACGCTTCCTTTAATAAAACTTGATTTAGACAAACCATCATCTGCTACAAGTAAGTGTTAGTGCAATGAGCGACTTATAAAATTAATATAACTTACCAGTTGTTCCAGTATATAAAACTTCTTCTGAGTCCTTCTTCTTTCTATAAGCATTGACTTCGTCATCATTATTGCTGTCTTCATGACCTGTCTCATCCCTTTTCCAAACCTGGAATTTTTTGCCTGTTGAATAGATTTCGATCTTTTCTTCTTCGTTGAGATGTTCATGAACATTGATAATTTGCTTTACTTTTCCCTTTTTCTTTATAGTGATTCTCTTTCCCGAAGGTAAAATGGCTTTGTCGTCTGTATCTACTCGAGGCTTTCTCTCTGGCATTTTAATAAAAGATGGCTCTAGATTATCATTATCATTTTCGCTGCCTATTTCAGTCGACAGTGTCGGCTTTGGTGATAGTAACGGTGATGATATCTCTATTGATATTGGTGGTGTCGTAGAAGAATCCGCCTCTTCAGTGCTTATGACTGGTATAACCTTGTCGCTCTCTTGTTCTCTTTCTTCCTCTTCCTCTTCCTCTTCTTCTGTATTCTGAGAGCTTGTTGAACTGATGCTAGGCGCAGGTATATTGTTACTTTCTATCTTTTGTGTTTCTTCAGCAACTTCAGAAGGTTCTGCTCTTTTTTTAGCAGAAGCTTCCTTGGCTGCTTTCAAAGTTCGAAGTGAAGGAACTTTCTTTGGCGGCTGAGCATCTGCTGTCTGTTGACGAAATACACTGGTAGACACTACTGATCTATCTTTCAAGATATTGATAACTCTAGAGCTACGTTTCACCTGTTCTGCTGCATTAAGGAACTTTGTTTTTGCTTTCATTGAGTCTGATGCTGTTGTTGCTGTCGTAGTCTTGACTTGCTCTGTCTCGCTAGACTCGTCCTGTTGTCCTTCGAATTTCCTAAATAGTGGATTATTTTTGACAGCAGACCGCTGAGCTAGTAATTCAACTTCCTTTTGACGCTTAAGTCGTTCCTTCTCTCTCAATTCTGCTTCTTCTTCTTCACTCAACACTCGTCGCTTACGTTCTTCAAGATGACCAGGACGAAAGTATCGACGTGTTGAATTTTGTCTTTCTGTCTTTGATTTGTTATTCTTTACATGATCCTTGTGGGACTCTGCCAATTCACGTAAACGTCGAAATCTTTCTGAAGTACTGGCTTGTTTTGACGCTGTTGAAGTCTTTAATTTATCCTTGACAAGTAGTTTAGGCTGATCGTTATCTGCAGGCAAATGTCCAAGTTTATTACGTCTATCATTGGAGACACCCTTTTCTAATAATTGCTGTATTAGATCTTGTTTATTCAAAAAATAAGCAAGATGCATAATCGTATTCTCTTCTTCTCCCCATACAAATGTTTCTAATTCTTTAGTTGTAGATTTCTAAAAAGATGATCAGCATATCTTTCATATCAATGCTTCAGAAATAAACACTACAAAACCTTCAAGATAAATTCAATCAATTCATGTCTTTCCTCAGCCCACTCGTCTCCTTCTGCGCCATAATCAAATAAGATATGATGAAGTGCATATAAAGGACGAATAGAGGTTCCTAATAATTTATATTCCTGTAAACGATCAATAAAATGAGCGAAATCAGTTTCGAGATGAGAAAGTGGTGTAAGTGGTGTCCATAAAAGATCAGGCTGAAGATCGAGTAATTCTTGTACTGTATGAAGGTCAAGTGCTTCAATGGCTGTAGTCCAGTCCACAACAAGTGTTTCTTCAATAGGTTCTTTCATAGAGTAACAAGAGAAAGGAGGAAAGGGTACACAGAATAATGAAAAATATGGACATTATACAACAAGCTTACTTTCCATATCAGGGTTTTTGTACTCCCTTACTTTAGATCTAAAGATGTCTTAATGAAATAGATCGCTCTTGTCATAAGCTACACATTATAAATAATAAATTGTGCAATAAAGTTTAAACACCATCGCTTATGCAGGTAAGGTTTACTTAAGATCTGACGATGCATTGTATCATAAGGAATAAATATTGACTTAGGAATGATGAATGAACTTTATAGTCTTTGTAGTAAAACATTTATTATCCAATGTTGTCAGTAAAGCTACACTGAGACATGTAGAGAAGTAATTAATACAATAAGATAAAGCTTCACAATGATATAACAATAGAATAGGGATAGAGATTATATCTTATTACATTAAAAGCTTAAATAAGGTTGCTCGGGATAAATACTCTCCTGCTTGTGCCTAGGTTTTAGCTCTCAGATCAACAATTGGTTGGGTACAAATCCATGTACAGTCTAAAAGAAGCACTCTAAGAAGTCATCTATGATCAAAGAATGATATTTATAATATAAATTTACACGCATAAATGATAGCCGATCTAGCATGAATAGAATTGTCTCTAAATTAAACAAATAGCTCAAAACTAAACCAATTAGTAGAAGTAAAACTAGTGACTCTCTTGAAGAGTGAAGAAGTATAAACGGATCTCCTTATTCCTTGTCATTGACCGTTGTCTTATATTTCAAGAATAAAAAGTATCTCAACGTACTTGGTGCTTTTATATCTTTAATGGCCATTTTTCTCTTTATCTGTAGCAATTGAATACTGTTATAAATATATATTTTATTTCATATAGAAATGAGGAGTGTGCAAGTGAATACAAATGAACCCGCCTACATAAAATATTTGTGTGGCAACAATAAAAAAAACCAGGCGTGCGGAGAGAGAACTTTTTTTCATACTAAAACTTTCTTTTATATAAATGGTGGAACAAAACAAGACAGATTCCACTGGATCAAAGCCAGGAGTGTACTGTCAAAAGAAAAGAAAGAAAGATGATGCTCATGTTGTTTATTTTAGATTGACTCCTCTTTGTTTGACAGCACTTTCAAAAATAGATAAAATCAAAAAAAGAGACTATTTTGAAAACTTGGCTAAACAACTACAAAGGCTTCCAGTCAAACGACGCTTTGACCCCAATTATTCTAAAAGACTATGTAAAACTGTAACCCTTTTTTATCATGGATCTTTTTCAAAGTTGTATTCACTTGCCTTTTAGGTAAACACTTGACTCATACCAAAAGAGATTACTATAGAACAAGTCAAGAGTAAGTGGCAATCATCAAAAACAGGAAATAACATGTTTTAGGTTACGAAAGAATGAAAAACGCATGGCTTCAACTATGACAGATGATATGACACTGCCTGTGAAGAAGCTGAAAACACTGTCAAATTCTATTCAAAACGATCTTGCTGCAGAAGTCACACCAGTTCAGATACATACGAATAGACGTTTGAAGGATTTGAATGAAAGCCTCAAACAACTACAGGAAGAAAAGATGAGTAAGAAAGAATTTAATGAATGGAAACAGAAATTATGGAGTATTGTTCGCGAAATCAAGAATTTACCAGAAACGATACGTGATCCAACCGATTACGATCACTTTATAAAAGAACTCAACAAACTTTGGGATAAAGCAAAACATTTTCATCAGCCACAGAAAGTTAGAGCTCAAATTGCTGATGAGGTAGTCAGGAAGATCTTAGGACTACCTTCTATTAAAGAAGAGAAAGAGAAAAAGAAGAGCCTAGATAACTTAATCAACAACGCATTGAGCTATTGTCTACAAGACGCAATTGATGATTATATGTCAACGCAGGTGGATGGTTGGCACAGACTAGAAAAACTTGTTTGGGATGAAAACAATTCATACGCTGAAAGTTGCGTTTGTGATGCTGATGTAAAAATATTGAAAGCAATTAGAGAAAACAGACATCACCAAAAGAAAGACTCACAAATACAAATTGATGAAGAGCGTGTTGATAAGATACTGGATGAAGTTAATAATATTATGGTACCAGCCTACACACGAGGTGAGCTCTTCTGCAAGGAGCATTTGGATAAACTGAATGTACAATTTGATCATATCAATGACATACTACAGTAAGTTGAATTATATCTAGCATCATATCCGCTTACAGTATATGTATTAGGAACCATTCCGAAATCCTAAAGGTGCTGGCAAATCCAGATGATAAGGACCTTCAAAGTACTTCGAATAACAACGTACTACCATCTACAATCTCTTATAGTGATGAAAGTTCATGCTTATCCACTGCACTTGCTACTTGGGTGAAGCAGTACACAAAGGAATACGTTTCAGAACTACAAGAGCAAATAGATAATCTTCAGAAACAAGTAAACAACGTGCCTAGTATATCTTAACTAGAAAACAAGCATTATGATACCTTTTTTCTTTGCATAATGATGTATATTTCTCTCTTTTTCTGTGTGCTTATCTTTGCTATTTATTAATAAAATCACAGAATATTAACATTTTATCCAAATAGAGTGAAGAGGCGCTATGCCAGATAGACATTTACCCAATTAAGAAAGATGAAAGAAAAATAAAGCATACAGAAAGTGATCCTTGGTCTATGTCATCTCGTTATCTGTTAATTGATTTGCGAAATAACAAACTGAGATTAGGCCGGCTCAACACAATGGTCCCGCAAGCTGTGTTTGAAGTTTAAACATAAGCCAATTTTTTTTTATAATCCCAGGTTCTGAGGCTGGGGTTCCTATTAACATTTGACTGCCCACTTTTTTTTAGAATTTGTCAATCCAACCTCTACACCCCTTTCCCCTAATGGTTCGCTTAGGATGTCGACAGCTACATTCAGGTGTGAGGCAACATGTTAATCATCACCTTCCACAACAGCCAAAATTTTCAATTATACACAGCTGTCAGTTTAGATCCATAGCTAATCTGTCGACAGGAACCAAAAAAGGTAATGGATCAAGGATTTTCATTGTGTGCATTTTCTAATCATTTTTACTTTGCTCGCCTTTAGAAGAATCTATGAGCATCCAAAGCTATCTGTCAGATATCGACCACGCTTTTATTCAACAACAAAAGGCAGCTACAAAAAGAAAGATTCCAGTTCATATTTCTTCCAAGATCAACAAACTAGATTCACCGATCCTTCTGTCTATTCACTCTCATCTCTCTTCTGGAGATACAGCCAAAGCATGGAAAATATTTGATAAATCTATTCTACCTTTATCTGAGCACCCCATACCTCGAGCTACAGCACACATGTTGTTGGAATCTTTATATTCAGACATTTACAGCAACTATGCTCGATTCTCACTTAATTTTGGGAAAATTGGAGAACTGTATGTGACAAGACTGGAAGCACTCGTGGGGCTGGTCAAGAGATCTGCCATTAGACATAATCTATGGGATAAACGCGATTTTTGTATGCTCATTGAAATGTATGGTAAATTGAATCAACTTCGACGAGCAGAGGCACTGTTTAGAAATATGTCACAACACTGCCAGGACGAACTTTGTGTGGATATTTATAATGAAATGCTTGCTATGTATGTTCGTCGTTTTAAATACGAAAGCGACATAGTCAAAAAGCGCTATTACTCAAAGATGGAATCATTGGAAACAGAGATGATACGAAAAAACTTGACACCAAAGACATCATCGTATAACCTAATGTTGGCTGCCAAGGTCAAGCTGCAAGATCTACCGGGAGCAGAGAAAGTTCTTTCGAGGATGAAAACACCACCCAACAGAATGACTTACAATATTTTGTTGAATGGATTCTTGAAGGAGTGCAGAACAGCAAAGGATAGAGAGGTTGCCAGCAAATGGCTGGAAAGATTGGCAACATCTGCGGTTGAGCCAAATGCACGAACTTTTAAAAATGTCATTGACGGTTTAGCGGAACAAGCTAGTCATTATATGCGGATGAAGGAAACAGAAGAAGTTAAAGCAATTGTTCAGTCAGTGTCCAGTCTACATAATGTAATGAATCGCTTAGGATACAGAATAGATACAGAAATGATCAACACTCTTTTAAAATGTTATACTGCTGCCAATCATGTAGAACATATAGACGCAATCATGGGAATGCTAGCACTTCCAGAGAGAAAAGGTGGCTGCGGGAACTGTGGATGTGGCAAACAGAGTACAGCACAAGTCGAACCCTTTAAGCAGCAAAAAAAGGTTTTACCAGACGCATACACATTCAATATCTTGATAAACCATCATCTCTCAAATGGAAGATTAGAGCAAGCCTTTCAGATGTATAATGACATGGTTACCCTTAAGCTTGATCCAGATACGGCAACATATGGTAGCTTTATCTCCTACTATGCTAATCAAGGTGCTGTTGAAGAAAGTTTAAAATATCTTGATGTCATGAAGAAAAAAGGAATCCCTGCCAATAACTATATTTATAACATTCTGTTAAAATGCTCAGGGAAATATCCACAGTTTGCTCATCTTATCACCCCACATCTTGATTCGATCTTGACAACAGGCGTTAGCTTGGATACCGTTTCTAAAAACATCTTGCTTCAAATGCAAACAAAAAGTTCGCAAAGCTTAGATACCAGTTTCGAAAACTTTTTAGACACCCTCGATCGAAATCTATATACCGGAAGCGACGTTAGTGAGCATCCAGCACCAACAACACGAACTTATAATACATTATTACAAACCAGTGGCCGGTTCTATAAAGCAAAAAAAGCAAGATTCAACAAGACATTAGAGTTAGTTATGAATAGCTTAGACACCTCCAATGTTCGACCAGATATCTTGACTTTTGCACTGGAAATTCGCAATGCTTCTTATCGAGGAGATATGATTAAAGCAGAATCAATATACAAGTCAATGATGGATTCTGGCATTAAACCCAACACCTTTATTTTCTCACATTTAATATATGGTTACAGTAATATTGGGAAATTAGACAAAGCACAAGATATTTTAAGAATGATGTCAGGTCCACCCTATAAAGTTATACCTAGTGCTATCAACTATGCACCTCTGATTAAAGCCTATGTAGAATCAGCTGAATACGATAAGGCACATGGACTGTTTCGAGAAATGCTGGACAGTAACGTAACCGCAGATCTTGTCATTTACACCATTCTGGCTGAGGCATTTTTACATTACCCTGCAAAGGATAGCGGCAAAAGAGCCATTGAATTACTTGAGAGTATCCAAAGCTCTGGTATATCCATGGACACAGCCTCGCTTACTCTTTTAGCCAGTGCATATGGTAGTGACGCAGCGTTCATGATAGAGTCGTCTGAGCATTCTTTCCAACAGGAAGAGAATCTCCGAGAAAGCCTTGAAAGCTATACCAACAAGGTTAATACGATATATGAGCAGCTTAAAAGAAAACATTGGCTTGACTCCCAGGCTATCTCAGCATTACTATCAGCACATATCCAAATGAAAAATCTCACGGCTGCATGGACACTTTGGAAAGATTGTAAAGGCTACAAGCCAGAACTTTTAAATAGTCACAACTATAATACACTGTTGACTGGTTTTGCAGCTGACAAGCATTGGTATCCTTTAGCGATAATGACATTTAAAGACATGGCAAGTGAAGAGCGAATACGTCCTACGGTCTATACATTTGATACAATGATATGGGCAGCACATTTGATGAATGATGATGAAACTGTGGAATACCTCTGGTCTTCTCCCCTGCGAATAAATCCAGACACAGACAAACCTTTTGCTTTGCTAGTACGCAGTTATTATGCTGTTTTAGATACCATGTTAAGGAATAACAAACTGAATGCTGCAAAGGATGCTTTTCAAGAATACCAATCAATACCAAGCACCCCTGACTCATCTACAGTTTGGAATAACAAGATAAACAATTTAGTATCATGGCAAGACTTTACAAAGAATACTACATACTAGAGTATCTCACGGTGATATCGCCGTATTTATTTAAAATTGTAAAAATAAATGTATAAAGTAATTTATAAAGAGGTTATCCACACTTTTTACATACTATCCTAACCTTGAAGGGGGGCATCAACATCTATGTATATATACAAATATCTCTTTCTTTTGCGTAGAAGTATGATTGATATAGTTTTTAACCAAGGTAACACAAATCATATGCATAAAGCGTCAATCATATCCTTTTTTGACATTAAACAAAAGGTATAAAATGAGAATAAAGAAGATAAAGAGAGTATAGAAGAGATTAAATACAATGGTAATATTAATTGCAAACTGGTTTTAGACTAAAAAAAGGAACTGTGTTACTCTTTAATCATTAAAACCAAGACAAAATAGTATGAAATATAGACTAAACACTCTAGACAGTCTTTTGAATTGTCAAATTATATAGTCTTTCTTTATTTTTCTATGTATTAATGCTTTTGTAATATTTTGATGGTTATATAAAAAACACGTGTATAAGAATAGCTTGTAAACAATGCATGAAAGTAGTAACACGAAGAATTTATTATTATACATTCATACATCTCTTAGGCTTTCTTTAAAAAGAGGAGAAAGTGGTAATTGTGTCCTTTACAAGTGTTTAACGAACATACAAGAAAGTAAAGAGAAAGAAAGAGAGATAAACATGGACTGAAACAGTACTGCTTTCAAGCGTAAACCTTATTTTCATGCTTTCAACCTTAATTTCTTTAAAACACTAATAGCACAAAACAAAATAGAAATAAATAAAAAGGTATAAAAAGAGGGAAATTTGCTCTCATCCCTTTTTCTCTCTCTCTTTCTTTTCTCTTTATACTTTTCTCTTTTACTCTTATTGGTTCCTTCTGGTTGTTCTCTTTGGCCAAGGTAAGTTTTTTTTATAAAACTGACTCAGCAAGGCGATGATTGTGTGTTCAATGATTTCTATGCAATCTCTCTATGATGCTCAACACGTGTCCTGGACTGACAACGGTCGCTCGTTTGATCACTCAACTGGAGGCTCTCAGGCGGCCAAGAGGAGAGTTATGGGACATTCGATCGGAATCTTTACAGGGGGTTAGTAGCTAATTGGGAGCTAGTTATCTGAGATCACAGTTGTGGCAAATCTTTGATGATGCTTCCTGTTGTCTGACTGGCGCAGTGGAGCACATAAGCTAGCTGACAATTGACAAGGCTCAGCTAATGCATATCCCTACGGTATGTCTGCTACTGCGGGTCTTTGCAGGTTGCTCTGGTATTTGATGGTTTTTATGGGTACCTGGTCCCTTGTTCTGATGGTCAATGTCGTCACAGCAGCAATCAGAGCCTTTAAAAGCCTTTTGGTATCGTTGCTGACCTTTTTCTTCTTCTCTTAGGTTTTCTTTGCAAGCATTGGCTATTGGGAATAATCTTTAATAAATAAATATTTTCTTTCAATCATATATTTTTCGCACCAATGTCTACACTTTATACATTATCAAAATTATAAGAAATCTTGAAATCTTTTTTATTATTACGCTTAAATCACTTTGACTTTACCTGATGAATCTGCAAAGTATATGAATTTCTTTAATATCCTATTAAAAATGAAGGATTATTGACAGCCAGGTCAAATGAGAAGTCTAAAAAAGACCATGCAAGATGAAAAAGAAGGGAGGGAGGGCCGTGGACCCTGCTTTCGACTATCTCTTCTTCATATTTATTCCACAGTGGCTGGAGTCTGTAGCAACACCTCTACAATAAAAAAAATAAAAAAAAAAAGACAAAGCACGCATTAAATCAAAATTTGGCACACGAATTTCAAGCTACAGAAATTGCTTTCATAATTCTCTTTGAAACTGCCTCACATGAGTTAATGTCAATACACCTGTTTAAAAAAAAAAAAAAAAAAAAAAAAAAAAAAAAAAAAAAAAAAAAAAAAACCAGAAATCTTGTACTTTTGCGTTCACAATATGGGAATAAAAGTGTATGGCAGATAGTAAAAGTCATGTACTGTATAACGTGAGTCGTGAGTAATAAATTATCACCTCTCAATAAAGAAATGCCAATGCTTGAACAAATACTGTCTGTAGTATATATAGAATTAATGCAATGATGCCATAGCGCTCTATATGGGAAAGATAAATGAATAGCTGATGGACAAGAATAGTATGACTTCAAGCGTACCCATAGCAATGGCTACCTTTGCACAAAATTGCTAGAAATAGAATCACAATAACCTGTGCATAGTTACAGCCAAATGGGAGATACGATATATCTAAACCAGTGTAGCTTCAGGATGTCACTTGCTTTATGTTTTTTTCTTTTCAAGGAATAAAAGAATAATATTTATAGGTAACTAGTAAATATATCTGTTACATAATGTACCTTGCCTTTTCGTTGGTCAACCATATGGCTCAACTATACATCAAAAAGAAATCATACGGTACAATGCAATGAAAGACAGTGACACGATTAAACACAGGCGGTAGGACAGAAATAAAGTGGCCTATAATCATACGGGCCGGGCAATATGTCTGAGATGGAAGAATACCGGTGGTAGTACAACCGAACAGCGGTGGTTCCTATGATTGATGAAAAAGAAAAAAAATGTCCACAGGGAATATGATTTGTTTTCTTATTTGTATATGATTAATCATATATAAAGTAAAGAAACATAAAGTAAATGGGTGTTGTGTGTTGTAGAGAAGATTCTTTAGACCTTGATGGAGAAGGTATATATGATGGTCATGATATATAATCATGTACTTATATTCTATAGTCGACTTGTCACATTTTACACTATTAAGATCTGTTGGAAAAGGTGCCTTTGGTAAAGTCAGAGTAGTTCAACATAAAAGTACCAAGAAACTATATGCTTTAAAATACATCAACAAGACAAAATGCATCCAAATGAAAGCGGTTGAAAATATTATTTCTGAAAGAAAATTATTGGAACAAATTGATTGTAACCTGATTGTAAATATGAGATATGCATTTCAAGATGATGAAAATCTATTCATGGTTCTCGATTTAATGCTTGGTGGTGATTTAAGATTTCATTTGGATAGATTAGGTGTTATGCCTGAAGAATATGTTCGATTCTATGCTGCTGAAGTTGCCTTGGGCTTACACTATTTACATTCATTAAATATTATTCATCGGTAACTAATTATATTTTTATATATTTAAAATTTTATATTCACCTTGATGTTATTATTATGATTAGTGACCTTAAGCCAGATAATATCTTATTGGATGAAAAGGGTCATGCTCATTTAACAGATTTTAATATCGCAACAATGATAACTGGTTCAAAGCCTCTGACTTCGGTTGCAGGTAGCTTTGCTTATATTGCACCTGAAGTATTATTAAAGAGAGGTTATCTCACTTCTGTCGATTGGTGGTCAATGGGTGTCGTTTGTTATGAACTATTATTTGGCAAAGTAAAGCATTTAAACTCATCTTATTACTGTCTAGATTTTTAATTACATTATCAATAGAGACCATTCAGAGGAAAAACAAATGATGCTTTACAGCAAGCCATTCTACATGATCCAGTCACATTTCCACATCATCATAAAGTATCATCAACAGCCATAGACTTTATAAAATCTCTACTCACTCGTGATGTCGATCGTCGTATTGGCAACGGCAAGCAAGGATTTGACAGATTAATGGCTCATCCTTGGTTTGTTGGTATGGACTGGGAAAAATTAAGATTAAAACAAGTTGATCCACCTTTTGTACCTGACGTAAGATTTTACATGATAAACAAACCATTCATCATAACATTTCTTTGTTTGAATAGAATAAAAAGGCCAACTTTGATCCAACTCATGAATTAGAGGAAATACTATTAGAGAATAACCCACTTAAAGTTAAAAAGAAGAATCCTAAACGCAGTGCAGGTGTTTCTTGCTCAGATAAAAGCCTTCAAACAAGTGGAGACCCAGAACTAGTCGAACAAAATCCAGAAAGACAACTGATGGAAGATAAATTCTTAACTTACGACTATAGTAAACCAGAAGAAAACGAAAATAGAAAAAAGTTGGCTGAGCAGAGACACTGGGCTCAAAAGATGAACAAGACAACCGGTCACCCTACTAGAAAAGCTGGAGGCACTTATAAAGCAAGTGTACTAGATTATCTCAACCAAAAACCGCCGACACCATTGACTGCTGCAGATATTTTAAAATTGGAAGAATTAGCCAGATCTGCAAAAGCGGGGTTAGGTAGAGATAAATCAAATGAATGGAGACCACCTTCTGGCTTATTAGGACATGGGACTATTGCTGATGGATTTCCAACTGATGCTGTTAAAGCAAGAGATAACTATATATTAGAACACGGTGGCAATCCTCCACCTAGTAGACCTCCTCCATTAACCCAGCATCGCACTAGTCATAGTAGTAGGTATTAGAATAAGATAGCGATGACAATAAAAAGGACGCATCATGATATATATTCTATAGGATATAGATTAAGTATTTCTTCCTCAGAAGCTGATAGCTTTCCATTGGCACATTCACCCGACAACTGTGAATACCCTTTAATAGCGTCTGCTGCGGCTATTGGAACCTCAGCCATAATAATGAACAACAATAACAACAGCAGCCGTGCAAAGTATTCAGCTTCAGTGACATCGACCGTCAGTTCGCAAACACTGCATGACCCTTCTTCTAGTAAATCAAACACAAATTCAAGTCTTACTATTAACTCTATTAATCGTCAACAACAGCAACAGCAACAGCAACAACAACAACAACAACAGCAGCAGCAACCCCCTACGCGTATGTCCAGTATACCTCGATTAACTAATCTTAATGCTTTATCCAATCCTCTTCCCCCTCCTACCTATTTACCTCCACCTATTCCAACAGATTTACCAGCAATACCTAAATAAAGTTTATTTATATGTATAGTTAGCTTATGACACGATATTGTACACACATTCAGATATGCATTAATAAAATACGATCTAGCTATGGTTTATATTGTAAAAAAAAGTCAGCCTTGTATCTATACTACGTTTATATATTCAACCTACAAATCTGACATTTACAATAAACAAAAGTACCTTTAATAGCTCACTACCATTTATAGTAACTTGTTTTCATTTTAAGCTTTATTTATAAATAATAAAAGAAAAAAACAGGCACCAACGCTTTCTTCTTTTTGTTCACAAACTATCTTAAAAAGAATGATCACAGCTATTAATCAATCAGGAACTATTCTTCATAGCCATGGCATTGAAGTATATCATAAGCATACACCTTTAGCTGCAATAGATCATGACGCGGGATTCAACTTGCAAAAGTGGGCATGGATCGAACAAAAGGACTCTCCTGAGGCATTTGTTAAAGTGAGGATTGTTGATGATAAATCATTTAATGATATGGTACTAGTTGAATATGAGGATGGATACAAGGTAAGAATACAAATAAGTAGACATGGCAGGTTACATCAACCCATCAAATAGGAGGAAAAAATACCCAAGGATAAAGTCTATATGATGAATCCTCCCAAGTTAGATCAAGTAGAAGACATGGCAGAGTTGTTATACTTGCATGAAGCGGCTGTGGTACATAATTTAACTCAAAGATACAGACAAAATAATATATATGTAAGTTAGTTTCGCAATATTCTGATCGAACTTGCTAATATTTCAGCAAAACTTAGACATATTCTGGCCTTTTCTTGGTGGCTGTTAATCCATACAGAAATCTGCCCATATATTCCTCAGAGATCATTAAGCATTACCGAAAGAAAAGAAGAGGTGAAGCTCCCCCTCATATCTATGCTATAGCCGATCATGCATTTTACAATATGCTTCATGAAAAAGAGAATCAATCCATACTGATCACGTAAGGGCAAAATGATTACAACCATGATCAAAGCTGCTAACTTTTATTTACAAGTGGAGAATCAGGTGCAGGAAAGACTGAAAATACAAAGATCGTCATTCAATACTTGGCTACTATTGCCGGGAATGGAAGTAATGGGTTTACCTCTGACAAACCTTTAAAGTTGGAAGAACAGATTCTACAAGCGAATCCTATATTAGAATCGTTTGGCAATGCACAAACTATAAGAAACAACAATTCATCTCGATTTGGCAAGTTTATTCGAATTATCTTTAACAGAAATGGTGACATACGAGGTACCTTTATTGATTGGTATCTACTGGAAACATCAAGAGTACATACACAGACATTAGAAGAGAGAAATTACCATATATTTTATCAGCTGTTAAGCGCTAATCAGGATATGAAATGTAATTCAGTTATATATTATACATATTCAAATATAATAACAGTCTTTTCTAGCTACATTACATATTGATCAAAAGTGTCCCGCTGACTTTAACTATACAAAAAATTCAAATCATACAATTCAGGGCGTAGATGATGCAGCAGAGTATAACAAATTGGTACAATCTATGGACATCATGGGTATCACCTTTGAAGAACGATTGGACTTCTTCCGTATAATCGTTGCTATCCTTTACTTGGGAAATATTGTTGTTAGCAATCATTTTGGAAGAGTAGACATTACAAACTATGAATTGGCTTGTGAAATATTAGGTGTATCACCTCTGTTGTTTAAAAAGCATCTAATGGAGCCACAAATCAGAGCTGGTAACGAATGGGTCAGTCAAAGTAAATCACCAAGTCAAGTCAAAGACCACTTGGATGCTCTGACAAAAGTGCTATATGAAAGAAACTTTGGTCATCTTGTAAGTCGCATAAACATGGCTATTGATGGGTCAAGGTCATTAGAAGGGATGTTAGCTTCTGAGGGAGAGCGATTTATTGGTGTATTGGATATTGCAGGATTTGAAATCTTCAAGGTAAATCTTTAATGCGTTTTTATATGAAGCCATAGCTTATTTGTATAAAGATCAACAGTTTTGAACAATTGTGCATAAACTACACCAATGAAAAGCTACAAGATTTCTTTAATCAAAACATGTTTGTACTTGAAGAAAATGAATACAAGAAAGAAAACATCCAGTGTGATGATTCATTCGATTATCGCAATGATTTACAGCCAACAATTGACTTGATCGAAAGTGCTAAAAATGTAAGTCAGTGTGTTTCTAAAGTACAAAACATTCTACTAAAAAAAAGAGCCATTAAACTTAGCCTATTGGTATCCTTTCCTGTCTCGAAGATGAATGTGTCACTCAAGGAACAGACGAACGACTATTATCCAAAATTGTTGAACAGAATGCTAGTAATCCTCGATTCAAGCGTGACATCTACAATGAAGGCTTTACCATTAAACATTATGCTGGTGATGTGAAATACTCTACTTCAGGATGGATCGAAAGAGGCAAAGACCCTCTGAATGAGCATATCGCAAGATTATTCTCGGAATCAACAAACCCCCATGTGGCTACATTATTCAAGGATTATGCTAATACATCAGCAAACAACACCCCACGCACTGCTGTTGAAGTGCGTAAAGCACTCTTTAAGACGCGCAAAGGCGGTGGCAACTTCCACACAGTCGGATACAAACATAAGCAACAACTTTCGGTGCTGATGAATATTTTGAATAACACGCATCCGCATTTTGTACGCTGTATCTTACCTAATGATCGCAAACGGCCAGGAGAGATTCAACCCCAGTTGGTACTCCATCAATTACGGTGTAATGGTGTTCTCGAAGGTATCCGTATTTGCCGTATTGGCTATCCCAATCGTTTGACCTTTCAGCAATTCCGAGAACAGTATAAGCTCATCGCGCCAGAATTGGTGTCAAATGAGCGCGATCACCGTAAGGCGTGCATGTTGATACTTGGCTCTATTCCCAATCTGCTGAATACAACTCATTATCAGCTTGGTAAAACTAAAGTTTTCTTCAAAGCTGGAATCCTGGGTGAATTGGAAAAACAGAGAGACATGAAGCTGTCAGAAATCGTCACTAAAATTCAAGCTGCTTGCCTCGGATTGATTGCACGTCGAAGAGCGGTACTTCGTCAATCACAAGATCAGCTAATTCGAACCATTCAAAGGAACGTTCGTGTATATGTCAGTATGCAAAAATCAAAGCTATGGAAAGTCTATTTCCGACGAAAAGACCTTCAGTATACATTTGGTGCTGAAAACGCAATTCAAAAAAAGATTGACGACTTGGAGCAGGTGTTATCTGTAACTCAAGAACAGCTGCATGAACTTTCAGAAGAGAATCAAAACCAACAAAGATATATTGAGAAACAGGAAAACGAAGTACAACGTTGGCAAGCTGCCTGTCATCAGATGGAAGAGGAGAAGAGCTTATGGATTTCAAAAAACAAACAATTGGAACAAGAGTTGGAAGAGACGAAGGAGGCATTTTCAATATCCCAAAAAGAACTTCTTGAAGCAAGGCAACTTAGTGAAGAGCAAGCTATAATGCTGTCAAAAATTCATAAAGATATACAAGAAGAATGTGAAGAAAATGAGTCTTTGATGGTACAATGTGACGAACTCTGTAGAGAGAACCAAGAGCTACAAGAGAAAATACAACATCTAGAGGAAGATAAAGGGGCTTCTGAAGAATTACAAGAAGAGCTGAATGAAAAAGTACTTGAATGTGAACAGTTGCAGCAAGTAATAGAAGAGAATGAATCGAAATACAGCCAAGAGATAGCAATGAAAGATGAGAAAATATTCACTCTGAATGAAACGATTACTGTAAGAGATAAAGCATGCATGTTTATTTTCAACTAACTGTTTAAACTTTAGACACAAACCAGAGAAGCTGAAAGAATGAAATTTGAGTATGAGCTAATTCAGAAGGAGCTATTAGAATATAAAAGTGATATGCATGAAAAGACAATAGCTTATGATACAATGACGGGCAGATTGAAGAGTTTAGAAGCATCATTAGAGAAGGAACGCGAAGAAAGAAGATCATATCAAATGAAATGCGTGCAATTGGAGCAGAATGTAAATAAACTAAAAAGGCTTTTAGAGAATGAAGCAAGAGAATCAAGGTCTCGAGCCGAAAGGTAAATGAATACATTCGTAGGAAGGAACAAGACGGCTAAGTAATGCTTAAAATAGATTTGAGGATACAATAAAGTCCTTGCTTCAACCCTAAATGCTAAAAGGAAATTGTAGTTAATGTATATAAAAATGACCAACTTATTTAAATAAAGAATCTATTTGAAATATAAAAATTCTGATCAACATATATGAAAGCTGCTGTTTTATACAGACTATTACTTTTTATGCTCTTATAGTGGCCTTAATGATCTCCCAGATGCTTTAGTTCTCCGTAAGAACGTGTCACAAACCTTTGTTACACGATGTCTTGATATTTACGCTGCTATGCCGCCAGTTGTTGCACAGCAGTGATAAATTGGCGTTCTACAACCAATACTGTTTGTCATGGTTTTGTATATCATTTACGTTAGACTTTCTTACAGAGCATATTTACTCCAGACATAATTAAGAGATAGCTATCCGCAAGTTTACCGAGTCAAAGGTTTTAGCAATCGAAGGACTTCAAATCGTTGCTTTCGTATGCTCTTTTATTACCACTTTGCTTCTTTTATCGTGGTAACTTGACATATTCACTATCTGCTTTTTTTATAATCTCGGTTTGATTATTTGATTATTAACATTATATACAAACCATCTCACTCTCTCATAGCTGTTTTTGTCTTTCTTACTGTACGTACTTCATTTCATTTGGTTAGATTATCTGCAAAGTGTTCCTTTCTCCTTCTCTTCCCCCTTTGCTTCCAGCTCAAGGGCCTTGATCAAGCACTATATTCCTTCCCTCTATGTGTATCCAGCTGTTCCGGTTGTTCAAGTAAGACGCAACAGGCTCTAGCAAGAATAAACATACGTGTTGAAAGCATTGTCTTTGTTCTTTCTTTTGTAGACAGGCTTCGATTTATGGCTGCTACGTTCGCTCACATCAACAATGAATTAGTGAATCCTTCCCTCTCTCTTTTCGCTCTTCCATATTTAGACTATTTCATTACTGTCCACACTTAAAAAGGAATCAACGTCTGATTAGGGGCACGCACAACTAAGTTTTATTCAAAGAAAAAGAAAAAGTTTAGGCTGGGTCAAATCCGAGGTATTGTGCAAGTGCTTGAAGACTTAGTCCCAATTCTTCAATATCCTGATTTATGGCATTTGCCTCATCTGAAACATTGGTGATATTGTTGGTTATTTGATTAAGAGAAGGTGCAGAGGAAGAAGTAGAGTCTAGCGAAGCAGCTGGTGAGGCTACGACATTGGTCAGTTGTGATGGTGCTCCATAAATTGATTCGCTTGTAAGTTGGTTGAGTAGGTCAGGGTTTGATTGTGCTAAGGTGATCAGGTGTTGAAGGTTTTGAAGTTGAGGCATATTAGAGAAGTCAAGATTAGGCACGTAGCTTGGTGTATAGCTTGGTGTATCAGCTATTTTAAAAATAGAATAAGTATGCAACTTCCATATCAAGAAGCTTTTTTTTTACCTATTTTTGATTTGTTATTGAGAGCAATAGCGTCTTGTAAGTCATTAGCCGGGATGTTGGTAGGTATAGGATTACTAATTTCTTCTTCATCAGCTTGATCATTTACATCATTTACATAGTCATTGATATTGAATAGTGCCTCATTTTGTTGTTTTTGTTGTTTGGTTGGTCTTTCATTATCATCATCTTCATTGGATACGATAGCGCCTTCAATTGGTTCAGTCTCTTGTTCAACACTCTCACCCGGACCCAACAAAAATCGTCTTTTTCTTGGGATGACGTTTCTTTTTTCGCCAGCACCGCTACTAGAAAACACAGATGCCAAAAATTGAAGTATTTTATCTATTGTTTCTTGATGTCGAAGGTGTCTTTCCCTTGCTTGAACTGTTTCTTGCCACAAAATCTGATTATCACGCTGGATGTTTTGGAGTTGAGTTGAGATGCTCATCTGATGTCTTTTTATTGACTTTATCTCTTCTAGAATATGTTGTAAATCAACACCAGAAAGTTCTTTTTCGTCAGCACTTACACCCTTTTTCCTCGTCACCAGTGTTAGTAGCTCTGGCTTGTTTCGTTGAAAATTAGGGTTACTGAATTCCCAGCGCTCGGAATCGCTGTCGGTTTCTAAGACGCCTTGTTGAAGGTGAGGTACCTTATGAAATCCATACATATTTAGTTGTCGAACAAAAGATGAAAATTTGTTGTGTTTAAAGAACCGAGGTAATACTTTACGCGCAAAGTCTTCTTGTCTATTTACGAAAAAGGATTTACCATCTTCCGCCCAGCAGATGAGATCATCAGTAGAAGGATCATTAACCATACTATAAATATTATTGTCAGTCAATCATTAACAAACATGAGTACATTATTTACCTAAAAAGCTTATTGAGGAATGCGGGTACACTTTTCTGTGGTGGAGTTGTTGTCTGTAAATTGGCTCCAGTAGTAGTGGAAGTAATAGCAGTAGGTACTATATTCTTGTAGATTTTGGAAGGTGCAAGCAAATCTTCCTCTAATTTTAAGTTTGGTATCTTGCTCATTTTAAAAAAAAGACACTAGGGCAAAGAAAGAAACAACAAAAAAAACAAAACAAAACGAAATGAAAAAAATCTTTACATTATTTGAATCCCCGATTTAGTGCTTTTTTTATTTGGTGAAAATAACGGATTTGTTTACAAGTGAATTTTACGCATTTTGAAAAAAATGGTTAAGCCATGTTTAACCTTTTCTCCCTTTTCCGTTGTCATGGTGATGGCTATTCATTTAATGGGTGTTTCTTGTTTTATGTCAGTTGCCTTAATTAGTAATCCATCAAAAATGTATCCATGAGACACAGTCGCACAAAAGCCAAAGAATATTATCTTTTTTCAAATTTTCCCTTCTTTTCTCCTCCGCCTTTCATCTCGATGTCATTTCTCAAAGGACGTATTCAACTTTCAGATAACCAGACTACAGATATAAGAACAAGAAATACCTGGTTAGGCTACCTTGCTCTTCCCTGCTGTACTTATCTAAACTTGAAGCGAATACAGCTTCCTGATGACTCCGACGATGAACAGCTTGTTGATGAACAAGACTTGGAGTATGAATCACAACCTTATATGCCAAGTCATATTCCGACGTTTCAAACACAAAATTCACAACAAATTTTATCCAAAAACCCGTTTGCTCGAGCAGAAGAACCTCCAGAGGAGGATGGCAAGTCTATACAGGCTGAACTAGAAGATAGCGGACAGACAAATGTGGTAATACTTATTAAAAGATGAAATGAAAATTAACTCAAGGCTTTTATCATAGCAAGCAGAAGGTAGTGAAGAACTTGTAGAATTCAATGGTACTTCGTTTGCCACTCGAAATTATGAGAATGAGCCTGACTGGACAGAACTATATCATGACGATGACGATTCTGATAAAGAAAATGAAAGCAAAGGAAAGGAAGAGCAAGTAGATACCTTAGATGATACCCAGAAGGTGACCGAAGAAGTCGATGTTTTTGATAAGAAACAGAATGAAAAGATACCGCAGATTGAAAAAGAAGTATTGCATCTATTACCTTTACCAGAGCTGTCAGAGGAAATTCCGCCTAATATGATTCACAAATCATTATCCCTTGAAAAATCTCTATATGGTGAAGAACCTCTCACTTCAGGAAGCCGTTCAAGCCATAGACAATCTCTGTCATTAAATAGGTTCTCTCAACTCTCTTTTAGCTCATATATACAGTCCACAGAGGATTCTCCAGAACCAAGGCAACAGGATAGGCTTATGGATCCATTATCAGTGCAGATAGAGCAAATAGATAAAACAGAACCTATTCTTCCTGCATCAAACTCTCTTGTGGACGATAAAGCAGAGAACACTACAGTGGATGAAGAAGTATCTGAAGATCCTCTTATAAAATCTAATTCAGTAATAAATAAAGAAAGCAATTCTGAGTAAAAGCAAAAAAAAAAAAAAGTTGACCTAAGCAAAACATGAGTGGGATGTAGTGATTGACTCTATAATTGTTCTTTTGTAGATCAAACCAAAGTGGCATAGATTTTCTACGTAGAGGTAGTAGTTCATTCATCGAGGCCGCTGCTCCAGCTATTGCTCGCTTTATGACACATGTTACTGGTGATGAACAATCATTTGCGCCAATGTCTTTGCTGTCCGTATTGGCTGAATCGCCACCTTCAGCAGAAGATGTAATAGAAGAAGAAGAAGAACTATTTGACTTCTCCAAAGTGGTCGAAATCGGTAAAAACATGAAAGGCTTTAGTGAAGAGCTTGTAGAGAGTAGCATCCGAATGCTTAATGATGTTGCCACTCGAGTAAAAACAACAGTTGAACAGCAACAAGACGACGATGTAGTAAACCAAGAAGAAGAAGAAGAAGATCATGACAATGACTGGATGCATACGTATCTCTAATGTTTCCCTTTTCTTTTTTATTATTACATTATATATATATATCCAGAATAAAACACTAGTTATTATACCGTAGCAAAGATATATTGATAGATGGATTAATGTTTGTGTTGAATAGCTTAAGGAACGCACTGGCTACAAACAAAGATCATTTCATCTTATCTGTGGTTATTACAATTACTAAAGTTTATATACCCAATACCAGATCAGAGACACTGTTCTTCTCAGAAAACAAGAACTGTCGAATTAAAAGCTATGGATATCGAGTGATATTTAGTTTTTCTAGTACAGGTTTTTCTACAAGTAATGTCGCATAATTCGAAAGTTTATAATACAAAATATACAAAATACATCTGGAACGACATTACTTTCTGGAAATAGTGTATCTCGTCTACACTTTATTCGCACACTGGAAATACAATGAGACAACAAATAATAAAAGAGAGATCATCAGAAGTAAGAAAAATGAGTAAACTTGTAAAGTGTTGATCACATAATACGGGCCCCTTCTCTTAAAAAGATAAAGTTTACTTTATGTATTATTATACGCTGTCAAGCTGGAAACAATAAAGAAAAGATTGATTAAAGTGTAAAAACTGCGACAGGCTAATGATCTTCAATCTTCCTTATATGAATTATTTATTATACGACTTGGATTTTTTAGAATCCCTACTACGAGACCGACGATGTCGACGCTCTTTACTATATCCACCACCATCATCATCATCATGTCGTCTCCTTCTACTTTCAGATCTGTCTTCGTCATCCTTTCTTCTTCTCCTGCTTTCGGACCTTTCTTCATCGTCATATCGTCTCCTTCTGCTTTCAGATCTGTCTTCATCATCATACCGTCTTCTTCTACTTTCAGATCTTTCTTCATCGTCGTATCGGCTTCTTCTGCTACTGGCGCTGCTGCTAGTACTACGGCTTCTGCTCCCGTTCATTTCTTCCTCATATTTTCTTTTTGAAATTTTTTTAAATAAGCCTGTATCTTTATATTGGTATGCTTCTCGTCTATCTTTAGACTTTGTTTTTGGATCCTTTTTTACATCTTCTGGCTTTGCCCCTAATCCTAGCAATGCCTCTCGTTGTTTGACTGGAGTAGCTACTGGGGTTCTATTGTTTATGATTAATGATACCATCTACTTTCAACAAACAGAATATAACTTACGGTGTATTTTTTCTATTTCGTCCAATTCCTTCACCTTCATTCCATCCCAGTCCACGTAAAAGCGCTGCACCATATTCATCTACAGGCAATCTTTCATATTCTTCCATTGTAGTCTCATCTGGCCTGTTTTGTATGTCGTCTCTAAATGCTATTGTCTCATTCGCGGGTATCACCTTCACAGGGCGGTCATCCTCTTCTTCTATTTCCCCTTTTGATTCTAAGGTATACAGTAAGTTTATTATTTAAACAAGTGTATATATTTTCTATTTACCTTTTATAATCGCTTCTATTGCACGTTGTTCCAAACTTTGCTGTGGTTCTTGGTTATCGGAAACTATAATTTGTTCGGTAACAACAGTCTCTTGTTTGGTTTCTACTACATCATCTTCTACTTTCTTTTGCTGAACCTGCAAGCCAAATGAAGCCGCACCTTGCTCAAGGACTTCAGGTTTCGCTTCGTCTATTGATGGTTGCTGCGCCCGCGCAGGCATAAACAACTCCCGTTTACGTTTTGCAAGAGCACGCCAGTCGACATTAGGCAAAGGTGCAATTGACAACGGCTCTGCTTTCTTCTTTGGTGCTGCTCTAAAGTAATTCTTGTTAAGCGTTTCAAGGCTGGTAGTCAAACAAATTCCTCCTTACTCTGTTATTTTGTTATCTTCAATACCAACAATCTTTTCATCGGCAATCCTTTCATCTGCGTCATCATCATCGCCAAATACAGCACCTCTAATTTGAAATCTGGGTCGTGCTACTTTTGATTGAAGTGGCAATCTAGCAGACATAATATTAACTAAAAGAGAAAAGAAGAAACAACGGATTATACATGCATCTTTTTTTTTGTAGCTCATTGAAATAAGCAAGTCACACGCTTTATGGAAGTGGATTAATGCACGAAAAATAAGCCTAGTCCATTTCAAATTTGACAACCTCAATTTGGTAATAATAATAAGATAACCTAGCATGCTCATACAAATGCAGCTTTTATTTTTGACAACCTGCGACCTTTTAGAACTGGTGGGTTGCGACTTTTTGATTTTGAAAGGGAACAGTAGCTGAGGTTCAATAAAATAAGCGTTTTTTTTTTTTTTTACTCGGCCCGGACAAACGACTGCGGCAAGAAGCTCAAGTATAACAATTCTGCAAGGAGTGCAATCCAAGGGAATCCCTCTCTTTTGGCATATCGTTGAATAAAGATGGTAAATATACACTTGTGTGTGGATTGCACATAAGGGTGGCTATTAGATCATCAAAAGAAGACTCTATATAAATTGATGGATTATCGAAAATTGGATGCAATACAATACGACAGATATAGATATGCTTGTGTAGATTATCCTTTATAATTAGCAATTACAGCTGTCATGTGAATTAGGGGGAGCATCAGCATCACACTTGAGCTTCTTGATATTCTTTTAAGCCCTTCTTGTGCAGTTCACCGTGTCAAGATAGCATGCTTTAACACTGTAAATAGGTCAACATTCCCAAGACACGTAACACCTACTGTAAGGGCGCCAAGTGCAGAAAGCACACCCCCCACAAGGTCACTCAATACAAGGCTGGTAAGGCCTCTTTGTTCGCTCAGGGTAAGAGACGTTACGACCGTAAGCAATCCGGTTATGGTGGTCAAACCAAGCCCGTTTTCCACAAGAAGGCCAAGACTACCAAGAAGGTTGTCCTCCGTCTTGAATGCACTTGTAAGAAGTCATGAATAGTATGAAAGGTGAATGTGTGTATTAATTGATCATAATAGCTTGCAAGTACAAGATGCAACTCGCTCTCAAGAGATGTAAGCACTTCGAATTGGGTGGTGACAAGAAGACCAAGGGTGCTGCTCTTGTTTTCTAAACACATCGTATCCTAAAATAAAATCGAAAATCTATCTTTTCTATGCCTTACTTTTGCTTTATTTGAATTACTGAAAAAGTCTTTGTTTTCAATGCAATTCCTTTCACTGTAAAGGATCGAATGTTACAAACGAGCATTTTATACCCTTGACAACCGATATGACTGTATCAGAAAGACTACTGTCTGATGTCAACTTTGCATTTCTTATCCAACTATAAATGAAATCAGCAAAACAAAGCGTATGTCACGTTTGGTAACTTCGTGACACATAGAAACCTTGGAGATCAGTTATTCAAAAATGACACTTTAAAACAGTCATTTAGAAAGGTGAGTGTAGCTTCGCTGACTCTAATCCTCACTGGAGTGCCATTTGTGGTGTAGCTTCGCTGACTCTAATCCTCACTGGAGTGCCATTTGTGGTGTAGATTGTCAACATCTTTCTGTAGGCCGAGGACCTCTCAGCTGGTACTGCGCCACATGCAAAAATTATATGTTTATAATTAAAACATTCTAATAGCAAGATAATGCCCTCTCAGCATTTTTGAAAGCCCATGGACAAGTTTATACCATCAATGGTCGATTATTCCAAGCGATAGGTGAAGTATATGGCTTAGTATTAATGATGGGTATTCGTATTTATACTATTAACCATGTGATCCAATATGTACTCAGCGGCTTCTGGCGAACTTGCCTTGTATTAGCTTCCACTGTCATTTTCATTGCCACTACTACCGGCGCATCCTTTCTCGGTATCTGCAATGACAGACTGAGTAACGCCTTTGATGGCAGAGCACAATACCATTGTTGTCTGAGCTTTAGCATGCTCTTTTGTCCGGTGCAAGAAATGAAAATTGCTGATACATGAGATACCACACAAATAAATATTACCAGCTCAAAGCTTGCGTTGATTTCTGCAACCATCAATTCACAGCGTTTTTTTTTTCCTGGCTTGTTTTGCTAGGTTACCAGCAAGTGTTTTGACATGGTACTAGTTATTATTGATGGTAAACTTGTTTTGGGTTCGCATAGCATGATTCTTATATTGATGTTGTAAGTAATACTTTTACATAAAACAATTACCTTATGGCGGTGAAAAAGGCGGACAAGGCAAACAAAGGGAATGAGGGAGATTGAAGTGCCGCTTCATTTTCAGTGAGGCTCACGAATCGTGACTGTCTTTCTTGTTATTCATGTAAACTCTTTTTTGTGACAACTGAGTATACTTCTTTACTTTACTAGATAAAAAATATAAAGATGGCGAAAAGAAAGGTAAACTAGATCATTCACAGTTTATATTTTTCCAGTATTAAAACTTTTGTATTTAGAGAAAGACTAGAACTCACATTGCACCTACAGAAGAAGAAATGGACAAGATCCCTAAGAGTTTTGTTATGCGATCTGGAATTGTTGGGCGATCTGTTACTGCGCTTGTAAGAGATGTTAGACGTATATTTGAACCACACACTGCAAGCCATTTAAGAGTAAGAAGATAAATTAGAAATAATTTACGTGTAGATTGAGCCAACCGTTGCTATAGGAACGTCGATCCAATCGTCTTAAAGATTTTGTCATGGTTGCAGGACAACTTGGTGTCACTCACTTTGTAATATTTAGCCGCACAGAAAAGAACGTCAATCTTCGTATTTGTCGTGTACCTCGTGGACCCACATTGACCTTTAGGGTAGTCGAATATGCTTTAGCTAAAGATTGCTTGGCTCTCCAACGAAACCCAAAGACGTCCGATACCGAATATCGCACAAGTCCATTGATAGTACTAAATAACTTTCAGCAACCAGGAAAGGAATTTAAAGTGATGACAGCCATGTTACAAAACATGTTTCCTTCTATTGATGTTCAAACAGTAACGTTTTACCGACAACAATTAAAAAAAAGAAAGACTCATTTTTTGTTATAGATGCAATTATCTCAAGCTAAGCGAGTGCTTTTATTCAACTATAATGAAGATACACAACAAATCGATGTTCGACACTATAGTATTGGCGTGAAAGCAACTGGTGTATCCAAGTCTATTAAGCGAGTAGTGAATACAGACCTACCCAACTTGGGTGATTTCGAAGACATATCAGACTACATCTTAAAAGAAGCAATAGTTTCAGAAAGTGACGTAGAAGATGGCCCGGAATCAACGGTTACGTTACCTGATCAGCGTAGAAATGAACAAAGGGCAGTACGCCTTTGTGAAATAGGACCAAGAATGACATTGGAACTAGTGAAAGTAGAGAATGGCGTTTGTGGTGGAGAAGTGTTATACCATAGATATGGTAATCGAAATGATACATAATTACCGTCTGATATTAACTAGCTTTATGTCTGTAGTCAAAAAGACAAAGAGAGAAAGAAAGGAAAATGAAGAAAGAGCGGCCAAAAAGGCGAAAATACTAAAAGAAAAGGAAGAAGCGAGAGCTTTGAGAGAAAAAGAAAAAGAGGAAGAAGCTTCAAAAGAAGAAGAAGCTACAGATGAAGATGAAGAAGATGATGAAGATGAAGCATAATAAACCTTTATTGAAATAACACTTGTATAAGAATAAACGACCATGTCTTTTTGTGCACTGTAAAGTTTCACATTGTCATAAACTGCTAGCTTATCTCCCAATTCAAGCGTCTTTCTGGACCTCAGTTTCTGCTACACCCTGTCTATTAGACAAAAGGCGTATCTTTTCAAGTAATGAGCTTTCATTATATCCTTACAAAGTTGTAGGTAATATACTCTAAGGGCCACTTAGAACTTCTAAAGTTGTTTCAGCACAGCTAAAGAGTTATCAGCTTGTGACAGATTCTATTAGGCAATGACATTTTATTTGTCAAGCAGGGATTAATCTTTAAACGGAAAGGAGGAGGGGGGAGGGAGGAGGGGGAGAGAGGGATGATACACAAGTTTAGAATGTGAGCCTTTCAACTGTAGCATCATCGATATCTTTACTGCATTGTCTGTCGTCTGTCTCTTTTCAATCGTCGTCATCTTCCATAGTATCGCTCCATCTTCCAACACTATCATTATCATCATCATCACTATACCATTCATTATCATGTATGATTCTTCTTCCTCTATATAACCTTGTATCTTTTCCTTTTTCTGAGTCTTCTTCTGCATCTCTTTGCTCTTCTTCACCATCTAAAAAACCTTGTATGTCAGGTGGGATTTCTTGCATCTGAATACTTGGTGCAGCATCTAAATATCTTAATTGTTCCATAACACGCTCGCGCACTTTTAGCAAATAAGTTCGATCATTTTGATTCTCTACTCTTCCCTTCAAATCAGGGTGTAACTTGTAATCTGGTTTAAAAAAGTCTCGATATTCATTTGGTGGTAAGTTTTCACTTAGTTCTGTATCAACAAGGACTGATGTCTCGTATGTCCAGCATCTTGCAACATTTCGAACAGTATAGCCTCCTCCACCTACAACCAACAATGGGATATTAAAGTTTTTCACAAGCTGCACACATCGACCATGCGCACGTATGCTTAAATTAAAGCAACCAAGTCTATCACATCCTAATGAATCTGCTCCACATTGAAGAACGATGGCTGAGGGTTGATATGTTCCAATGACTGCATCAATGACTTCTTTAAATAACCAAACATAAGCATCGTCATCAATTCCATCTCGAAGAGGTACATTCACTGAGTAATATTTCCCAAGTGATGAACCTATTTCATCTATATGACCTGTTCCAGGAAAGAAATCTCCGTTGTATTTATGAAAGCTGACTGTCATGACGCGATCAGTTGAGTAGAATGCTTCCTGTACTCCATCACCATGGTGAATATCAATGTCAATGTATAAAACGCGAGGAAAATATCTTTTCTATTAAAATTAGCTATAAACATGGACTAGTGTGTGTATACGAGTTCTATACCTTAATAATTCTAATGTACCAAGTACGATATCATTCACATAACAAAATCCGCTAGCTTCACTTTTTTTAGCGTGATGAAGTCCACCAGACCAATTGATGCAAATATCTGCGCCGTCAGCTATCAGTTTCCTTGATGCTTCTATTGTTGCTCCCGCATATCGCTGACAAAAGTCGTAAATGCCATCAAAGATTGGACAATCGTCTCCTACGTTGAATCGTTGAAAGAGGTTTTCGTATTGATCGGCATTATCTGGTGTTACTCTTATAGAATGGATTAATACAAGTATTTAAAAAAGTATACACATGTACCTCTTTAAGAAATCTACATAATCTGCAGAATGAAAGTTTCTAATTTCATTATCTGTTGCTTTACGAGGTTGAAATATCTCCATTTTTTCATGAAGACCATATTTCAATACTAAATGATTAGTGAGTGTCAGTCGATGAGGCTTCATTGGGTGACGTTCCTATAGGATCAAATACGGTGAACAATGAATGTCTTTTCAACATGTCATATTTACTCCATAATGATAGTTTCCAACACCTTCGTCATGAAAATAAGCTACTCGTTTTTTACTATGTGAAGCTAATCGTCGTTTTCCAGGTTGCATGTATTTCTGTGTTGAATAATGATCCTCTGAGAAAGTTGACATGGAATCATCGTCAACGAATCCTTTTCGTGGCATTCTTTAAAAAAGTAAAAATTAAAAAGAAAGAAAGAAAAGAAAAACGAAAAAAAAAAAAAAAGAGAGAGTAAATTTTTTTTCTCTCTTTCTCTCTTTCTTGAAATGACCACAAAGGCAAGCCGAATAGAAAGGAAGAAAAAGAAGAAATACAAGCTGTCAAAGAGTAAACGATATGATGACAAGATCAAAAAGGTCAAAGTCAAAGTTAGATCAGGTAGATCATGACTTTTTATTACATGAATCTTTAATTGATCTAATTGAATAATAGAGATCGACTTGTTTGATTGGCAAAAATGGAAGTTTTATTGTAAAGATTATTGGATAGATTCTACCCTGGACAAAGTACCGAGAATAGACTATAGAAAGGTGTCAATAGAGGAGTTTATTCAAAACTACGAATCAAAAAATATACCTGTTGTCATTACCCATGCAACTGATGACTGGAGAGCACAGGCACATTGGTCTGAAGAGGTATTATTATTACTATCTTTATCATTGGTATACTAAATATTTTCTAGTATTTCTTAAAGTATTATAAATCACATTTATTTAAAGTGGGAGATGATGACGATGACAATAATGTTTATATGAAGATGAAGCACTTTATATATTATTCACAACATGAAGGACTTAAGGATGATTCACCACTGTACATATTTGACAGCGGATTTTATAGAACTTCTAGAACAAAAAAAAAGTTGGGCAATCACTTGTTACAAGACTACAAAGTGCCCAATTATTTTTCAGAAGATCTCTTTAAATTGACAGGCAGCAGACGACCCCCTTATCGATGGCTCGTCATAGGTGGTTCTCGAAGTGGTACTGGAATCCATAAAGATCCATTAGGTACTTCAGCTTGGAATGCTCTGATCAGAGGTCATAAGCGTTGGTGTCTCTTCCCACCAAACACTCCCAAGTCACTCTATGATCCACCCATGAAGCCTTATGATCACGAAGGCGTCTCTTGGTTTGATCAAGTCTATCCTAAATTTAAAAAGCAAGATGACCCAAATGATCCAAGAACTCTTGGCGAAAAGCTAGGCATGGTTGAAGTATTACAACAACCTGGTGAAACAATATTTGTGCCTGGCGGCTGGGCTCACGTGGTTATGAATTTGGATTTTACCATTGCTGTAACACAAAACTTTTGTTCTTCTACAAATCTTGAATATGTGTACCTGTCCACAAGGCACTCTAGACCTAAACTAGGAGAAAAGCTATATAGAAAAATACAAGAATTAGGAAAAAGAGAGCCTAAACTGTATGGAAATGCAGCTGCTTCACTACAGATGCTTAGAACAGTTCCACGATTACCACCTGATAGCAGTAGCGATAGTTCAGCCAGTTCATCAAGTAGCAGTAGTAGCAGTAGTAGTAGTGCTTGTATCAGTAATAATCAACAAAAGAGAAAGAGAATTATATCTTCAACAGAATCAGAAACAGACTTGAGTGATGGAACATGCATGTGTAAGAAATGTAAAACTAAACGAAAAAAGAAAACAAGATTAGTATGATGCGTCTTTTTATTATAGAACATAGACAATAAATAAACAGCTACTAAAAAACTCGCTTTTTGACACGAATTGTCACATCTGGATCAAACAAGGACATATCACTATGTCTCGTCGTATCTATGAAAAGAGGTTACTTAAAATCAGTTCATAGACCATAGATAACTTACCTTCAACTTCATTTCTATTGTTATAGCCAACCGTCTGCACTATCCTTGTATTTCCACTAGTTCTCGACTGTGGAGTTTTACGAAACCTTTTATAATTAACAACACCATGACTGCTTTGTTGTTGTTGTTGTTGGATATGTGTATTGACAGGGCGTGGCCGCTTCACAAGAGGAGCATAAATGACCTGATCTCTGTTCTCAGTATTCCTGATGGAAGGTGTGATTGTATTGGCGGTTGATTCAACTGTATCAGACTGAGGATGTGCAGTAGCCTGAGACTCAAAAGCAGTACTAGTAGCAGCAGTAGTAGTATCAGGCGCTTCATCAATGGGTATATCTATAATCATTGCATCATTGGAAATGATGGTTGATTCATTGGTGATATCAGTAGCAGAATGTTGTTCCATAACAGGTTCATTTTGATCAAAGACTACATCGGCTGTGGATGTTTCATTTATAAGAGAAGGTGGTGTTTGTACATTGATTGTATTGGTATCCACCAGGCCACCTTCCTCCGTCTTATCTTCCTCCATTCTATCTTGCTGTCGATTTTCTACTGATTCATCTCGGCTAACTGTTGGTTCTAATTCGGATGGTTCAGATAAGCGTGACGTTATGGGTGGTGGCGACGATGGTGCAGGTAGTGGATCGAAATTTCCAATCATGTCATCAAAGAAATCACCTACATTAAGAGTAAGAGTTGCAGCTTCTACCTGTGGTAATGATCGTGAACAAGCAGACGTCTTGGACACTGAGCCATTTTCCAGCTTGGATTTTAGCTCAGGTTTGGCTTCGGATGGTATGATTTGCTCATCCAGATCAAAGATATCAGTCAGCATAGCTGTTGGTGTTTGACTTAATGTATCGTCTTTATGTTCAGATGCTGCATCTGAGCTATCGGGTTTGACCTGAATACTTTTGGATGTGTGAGCATGAAGTTGACAAGAGCTATATGGCACTTTGTCTTCTTTGGAATGATCAGGTATAGAGGCTATTGCCAGGGTATCTACATGATTAGAAGCTATGTCACTATGTGTCTGATCATCTGTTGATGCTGTTTGTGAAGTATGAGGCGGTGCGATGTCAATCTGTCGTCGTATGGATGAACTTGAGTATGGAATTGTGGCAGAAGGGTTAAATGGGACAGTATCAGCCTCCTGAAGCTCTCTATAAGTCATCTTTGGGCCATGATTATTTTGAGAAATTGGCATTGTGTCCACTGAGGGATTAAAAGGTACAGTATCCGCCTCCTGCTGTTCAGTTGAAATAGCTTGACGACGACTATCATCATGATAAGATGCTGCTGGCTCTACAGGATTATGAGGTATTGAAGGGCCAGGAGTGCCCGATTGAGGACTGGTTCGTTGGTTGTTTATGTCAAAGCTGGCTCTAGGGTTGCACATTGTGTGTGTTGAGCCATATATTACTGCATAGATTATTTCTGCATCTGGTATTGTTCGAACATTTCCGTGATTGCTACAGAATTGCGCTTCTAAAGCTACCCAGCGATCTGAAGCTACTAATTCTGGCGGTGGCTGTATAAAAAGTGTTGTTTCCTTTATATCACTAACATCTATTCCCGTATCCATATCAACCAATCTTATGTTACCATGACATAGTTTAATAAGAAATGCTATGCGCTCATACTTTCTTTTTATATGAATATAATGCAGCAATTAATCTATCTATGTTCATACCTGTCCTTGATCAAATATCCAAAAATCTATGCCATCAAACAACTCATCTCTATTTGGGTTATACACTAGTTCGATTGTCTTTCTCAATGGTCCATAATCTTTTAAGACGATAGGCTCTGTCTGTCTATTTGCCTCTTCAACATCACCGTTCTCTATTAAACTATACAACCACTTTTCAGACACAATTGGTCTATTGGTAACCATTGCATGCATCAACTTGTCGCTAACAAGCAATTCCGTCATGTACAAGTGAGTGCATTGATTATTCCATTTTTTCAGTACATTAAACCCTAATACTTGTTTAATATACATGTTCTTTTAATAAAGAATGTTTTTTATGTTTACCTATTTGATATGCAGCCTTAACTAGTTTTTTCTTTTCAGCACTTTTGACAACATTTCGACATACAATAACGGGTTTCCATATCACCCTATCCAAAAAATCTTAGATACTATATCTCAAGAGAAAATGAATGTTGTATACTTCATATAGAATCCTAAGCTTCCTAGTTGCATAATTTCTTCGTTGTGCCATGGAGTCGAGCCTTGAACCAACTTTCCTTCTAAGCGTGTGCCATATGTAGTTTCGTGATCTGTTACTGTTAGTTTTGGTCTATGATTAACGTCTTCCTGTTGTTTGTGTATGTGTAAGTAGGCACATGTCAAATCACTAAATGACTTATTTACCAAGCCTGCCACTGTCATGGAAGCAACCGCTATTGTTACATGCTTTTTACTAATGCTGTTGTCATGTCGTATGACGATATTGGTATCTACAAGAAAAAAAGTTAATCACATGCTTACAAGCATTGGTACATTCAACTCACTTCTTTTGCCTACAGTATATTCTTTTCCAGGTAGCAATGCTTTTGAGCATTGTTGTTCTAAATGACAAAGTGTAAGTGAAGCACAAGAAAAAGACTATTGAACAACATCTACCTTCACCATTAACAAATATCGAATACTTCAAATACCACATTTTATTGAAAAGACACACAAAGAACAAGGAAAAGAGAGAGAGAGAGAGAGAAATTTCTAAGACTAATACTGATGGTAGCAGTCTTTATTGTTTTTTAAGAGAATACATAGGCTCTCTTTTATTTATACTTCTTCAAATACATTCTTTCTATGGCAAAAGAGGAACTCTTGTGAACAAAGCATCTTGTTAATTTTGGTGGATGCAATGGCTGCTTCTTGTAAACATGATAATATCTGATTTAGAAAAGGCACTACTGCTGCTACTATGGCTTCACCTTCAATTACTACTTGATAGCTTCTCTATTACTTGCTATCACTGTTATATCCCTTTTAAGAGAAAGCGTAATCGATAAGAATATATTTATATGACAATAGAGCACTCACTACTATTTACTTGTTCTACTAAGTTACTCTATTTTTTTATTTGAATAAACTATTTAACGCAACGAAATATGGTACAATTACAAGAAAGCTTTATTCATTTTCCAAAACAATTCTATATCTTGGTTTGCCATCTCTGAATGCTTGGACGGCTTCATTACACTGTTTCATGGGATACTTGGTGATCCAGGGCTTCACATCGTGCTCAGCAGCAAATTGAAGCATTTCTTCAATCATGGAAGGAGAACCAATCATGGAACCAACAAGACTGATCTGTCTAGCTGCCAAGAGCATAGCAGGAATGCCGTTAAGAGGCGCTTCAGGAAGAGCAACCATAATGAAGTAACTGTTGGTGTCCATTAGTTTGAAATAAGTTGGCCCTAGAAAAATAGCTGTCAATGACCTTTATCTTTTAGACGAATGTTTACTTACAGTCAAACTCCTTGCTGTAAGCTGTACAAATGATGTGTGTAAAAGAACCCGTATGAGCCTTTAATTCATCGGGGTTGCTTGCATTAATATATTCATGGGAGCCAAGAGCTGTAGCATCTTGGAGCTTCTTGTCGGATCTGGAAATAGTGACTACACGAGCACCCATTGCTTTGGCCCTAAGCATCTATTAGACGCCCCATCTAAACAGAATACACTATAAACTTACCATTGAATAGCGTAATGGCCTAAGCCACCGAGACCGATGACACCAACCTTGCTTCCCTTAGTGACACCGTATCTCTTCAAAGGAGAATAGGTAGTAACGCCAGCACAGAAAAAGGTGGCAGCAACTTCGTTTGTCATGTTGTCTGGCACTTTGAAAACAAAACGTTGGTGACCTCTCCATTTATCAGCATAACCACCAAAGGCCTTGTCACCGTTTGGCCAGCGGCTGTTGTAAGTACCAGTCTTGCGACCTTGACAAAGATTTTCTTCACCATTCAAGCACTCCTTACATTCGAGACAGGAGCCAGATTGAGCACCAACACCGATACGGTCGCCAACCTTGATATGCTTTACATTCTTACCGACCGCAGTACAGATACCAGTGATTTCGTGTCCAGTAACGCAAGGATAGTCAGTTTCACCCCAACCACTATCTTGAGTGTGAATATCACTACCACAGATACCACAGTGAGTAATCTTCATGTCGACAGTATCATCGTCAGGAGCTCTTAAAGGCAATTCCATCCATTCCAAAGGCTTGTCTATTATTAAGTTATGTCACTGCTATAGAGAAATATTAAGGTGGTTATACCTTTGGAAACAGCGGCCCATCCGTGAAAAGTATCAGAACTCATTTGTGTGTTGTAATAGAAAAAACAAGAATAAAACGATTTATATAAGCAATGTGATTCTCTTATTGATTAGAAATCAAGCTTGAAACTCAGGCAGATGTCATTTTCGATAATGAAACCAAACCCCAGGCAAATCGTCTAAATTATGCTTCAATCGTCCCCTTTTATTCTTTACTATGGAGACTAGTCTAGTAACAAAATGACCCATGATGGCCCTTTTATCTATACTGTTTTCTTGAATGTGCGTAGTCTCTAATATAAAGTAATAATCGGAACCAGAATTAGCTTCGAGATGAATTACACCATAAATGAAAACTGCTTACGTCAACTAAACATCACGTTTAACCGAATTCAATGCATATAAAAGGAGTTTATCAGCACAATTGCTATTAGAAATAAAGCATGGGAAAATATTTAAAGCTAAAGACTTGCTCTTGTATTTTTTAATTGATTTTTACCTTTGATAACATTCACCAAGTATCAAAGACTCAGCTCATGGCGTAGTCAGAGGATTCTTGAATGTCTCCTACGCGTTTAAATACAAATTCCGGAACATTCTATCAACAATAGCTTATTTGAAATAAGATTATCTTTTCCCCTTTGCTTTCAAATTGAGCTAATTACTATTGTCTGGGTCTATCTGAGAAGATAATCACTGAAATTGCTTTGATACACAATATACAGGTTTATATATGGATAATCTTTCACGCTTCAGCATTGACGTCAGTGCTCACGCGCAGAGACAGTGTTTAGTGTAACAACTTGTTATCTGGTAGGACGAGCTTATTTGTTTAAAATGGTAAAATGAAAAATCTCAGTTGGCCAATCACAATATCAAATGGAGAACTTCTGTACTAAGGTGACAACTTTGATCTGGTTTTGGTATTTTAACATGGCCTTCTTCTGTTTCTTCCAACACTCCTTTACTAGGGATAACAGAAACAGTACCACCATTCATTTCGCTTTGAAAACCAACTGTTCCATAGTTGTAGTAGTTTGTTTCTGGTGATCGTTGTCGTTGTGGCTGCTCCTGTCGCAACAATGTTTCCTGTTCAAGTTGTCAAAAAATTAAGCTAGAATTTGCTTTTAAAAAAGAGATACAACTTACACAGTTTTCAATTAAACCATTTACAATTTGCATTTTGTCTTTTGACAGATCGCTGAAACGCGTTAACATACGTAAGCAATGTTTGTATTTGGTATAGATAACGGCTAGGTTAGGTTTCAACCTCTTCTCCATCATATGTTTTTTAAAGGATTCAAAATCCCACTTAGAAACTGGAGTGTATTTAAAGTATTGAACTTCTGAGTTTTCTGATGAGAAGTTGGGAGTAGGTACTTTGTTTTCCATATTATAAATGAAGTTTTGTTATGGGATGTAGAAATGGTATTCAAAAAAACAGATGTCTATGCACATATTATATTTTCACATTCTCTGTGACGTTCACGTAGAAATTTTGATGACATTAGCTTTCATATTTTTTTCTTCTGTTTGGCAGCGGCTACAAAAAAAAATATTCCCTTTTGCGAAACAATTCTCCATCAGGCGTGACAATAACCCTTTAACTTTGTTAATCAGTGGTCGGGGGAATTGGCTTGTCTGCTATTTTTAAATACACTTACAAGTAATCCTTCAAAGCTAAGTATCCCTATTCTTTTTTGCTTTTATACTAATATAATTATTTAACAGATTCGACAGAATTACGTAGGTTATCTTTGTAGAATAACTATGAATAAGAGTTAGATGGAGTTCCTTTTTTCTTTTTATGCAACTTAAATGAACAGACTTGGTCTAAGTGTTATACTTATTCGACAATAGGACTACGTTATCGAGGGACATTGGAAGATAACGTCTCTGGTCTGACAATTCTCCCTGACTCGACCCCTTCCCAGGCGTGACAATAACTCTTTAACTTTGTTAATCAGTGGTCGGGAGAATTGGCTTGTCTGCTATTTTTAAATACACTTACAAGTAATCCTTTAAAGTTAAGTATTCCTAATTATTCTTTTCTGCTTTATACTAATATAATTATTTAATAGATCTGATTGAAAATTACGAAAGGTAGTCATAGTTTCCCTTAAAAATCTTGTTTTAACATACAGATCTTTTCTTTCTACTTTCCTTGTTGTCGACGTATCAAACTTTTATAAAAGTAAAAGTTGAATGACAAGAACTAGACACTTTTGCCCCTGACTTCCTTTGTGGCAATACACTCTGTTTTGTAAAACAAAACCTCAATCTTCATGAAACCTTAGACTTGTATACAAAATCCTTAAAAAATCACGGCCAACAAGGATGTCTGTCACAGAGTCAAGTGCAGAGCTGATCAGCTGTCGAAAGACTCATGCTGCATATTTTTGAAGTTCAACACTTAGTCCTTCTTTATCGCTGTGTCCTAATCTACTAATTACAAAAGAAGAACAAATACAAACAACACTTTATACAAACTGTTAACGAAGCAAACATTCTTCTCCCCCATCTTTTTCAATTGACAAAAGAATGCCATATTGAGCACATTTCACTAGTTTCTTGATATTCAAGTTTACCAGCGGTTGTAAGGATATTTTATCCATTTTACCACTTATTATCTGCTACGTCTCGTAGTTATCATGCTCTTGCTTCACTTGTTTGATGACAGCAAGTGTAGCCTGCAAGTTCTAGTTGATTTTTCATCAATCTCTCTGTTTACACTTTTGTTCTTTTACCTTTAACCGCCAAACAAGGTTACCTATTGCCAAAATATTCTTGCTGTCTTCTTGGAATGATAGACTCGCCCACTTTTTTCAATTCATACTAACAAATTTTCATAGACCACAGATGGACTTCATTGTCTAAAATAACCAAGTTGAACAACTATCTCTTCCACGGATGGAAGAAATCTTTAATCGAATTATTACTCTATTTTTTCAAATAGCATACCATGGCTATGAACGTACTTAAATAGATGAATTGAATATGCCTTATTTGACTTAAATGGAATCATGATATGATGACTATCAACTTGTAAATGATCGTATAATTCTTGGATCAAAATAAGAGTAATGCTAGGGGCACTGCAAAATGCAAAAAAGATAATACTCTCCCCCTAAACTGCAGAACAAAAGTTTGTCAAGGCTATTTGTAGTTTAATTCAGAAGCTACTCTGAGATGCTATACGAGAAGATTTGAGAGAGTACAGCGTATACCTTGACCTTTCCCTGATACCTGCGTCCAGACTTGTTCAAAATAAAGTTATTACTTTTTTTTGTACTTTGGAACGCGTCTATCACTTGTTATTACCATTTTTGTAAACGACGTTCTTTTGACTATGCATAACTTACTTCATTTCTTTATACATGGCTATTAATTCATATAACAACTACTAAGAAATGATATCTATCTTACCTTTACTAGCAAAGAGTCAAAGAAAAGAGAAAAAAGGGTTTGGCAGAGTAACACAAATAGTGTATGTAACTAAGACTAGGAAATAAGCCCAAGGACGCGTGGTATAAACAAAGAGTACATTTAATTTACTGCATTTTAGTCTTTTTACTATATAAAAATAGAGGTGAGCAACCACATTAACATATATATTCAAGTGATAATCTGAATGAATAGAAAAAGCATAAACACCATGAAACACTTTAGAAATAAATAAAAGTGTGAGCGTAAACCTTATTTTCTTGAAAGGAGCAAAACCTTACTTATTGAAAACAATAACTTCACATAACTTAGAAAAGGGTATAAAAAGAGAGAAATTTGCTCCCATCCCTTTTTCTCTCTCTCTTTCTTTTCTCTTTTACTCTTATTGGTTCCTTCTGGTTGTTCTCTTTGGCCAAGGTAAGTTTCTTTTTTTATAAACTTACTCAGCAAGGCGATGATTGTGTGTTCAATGATTTCTATGCAATCTCTTTCTATGATGCTCAACACGTGTCCTGGACTGACAACGGTCGTTCGTTTGATCACTCAACTGGAGGCTTTCAGGCGGCCAAGAGGAGAGTTATGGGACATTCGATCGGAATCTTTACAGGGGGTTAGTAGCTAGTTGGGAGCTAGTTATCTGAGATCATAGCTGTGGCAGATCGTTGATGATGCTTCCTGCTGTCTGACTGGCACAGTGGGGCACATAAGCTAGCTGACAATTGACAAGACTCAGCTAATGCATACCTCTACGGTACGTCTGCTATTGCGGGTCTTTGCAGGCTGCTCTGGTATTTGATGGTCTGATGGTTTTTATGGGTGCCTGCCCTGTTCTGATGTTCAATGTCGTCACAGCAGCAATCAGAGCCTTTAAAAGTCTTTTGACATCGTTGCTGATCTCTTTTAGGCTTCTTTGCAAAACATTAGCTTTTGGGAATAATCATTAATAAATATATTTTTAAGAATGACTTTTACTATTGTCTTTATTTATATTGAAAATACTTTTTTCTAAATCACTTAAGTTACTCTATTGAAGATATGCACAGTATCAGAACTGTACCAATGGCCAATGGATACAGCCACATCCTTATTACGCATGGTTGATTAACTTAACACTGAGTAGCTCAGAAGAATCTAAGCAACAGTGAAATTAATGCGAATGGATTTAAAGAGTGCAAAAACATTTAACCACCACACTAAAACACTTGATTACTGGATAGTTATTGTCAATAGATTGAGTTACAAAGTTTTAATGCATCACTATCTTTGTTTTATGAAACAAGACGTAGTGCTATGAGTAAGTAGTATGATTCTATTGATTTGGTAGAAAATATCCAAATGTTGTCATGTAGAAGAGAGACTATTTAAATGGTATACTGCCAAAGGTTCTACTTGCAATGCAAGTCCAATTCTCTTAATTTTTAAAAGCAAAATAATCAACACGTTCAATGCATTACTATAAATCATGATTGCTGATATAAAATCCATAAAGGTTGGTAGAGCATAAACAAAGCTATTGTTAAAGGTATATTTTATAAATTATATAAAAGAATATAAAATTGGTTGATTTAATCTGATGTCAAGAAGGATCACGCGGATTGAATTTTTACTTTCCACAGATTCGGATTCATTTGTTTACTGAAAAAGACAGACTTTTGCTATTCAAAAAAAGATGTTCTCATGATATAAACAATCGCTTTTGTCCTAATGTTGGCTCTTCAATAGTGCTTGAACTCTAATTTTTTCTTTCAATTCTATGTTAAACCAAGCCAAGGAAAAAGGCAATGGTCAACTTTCTCACAGAATGCAGCACACACGTCATGATTAATCCCCACAAAAAGAAACTGTTGGTAAGAAAACAATAAAACTGAGATTAGATATCGATTTAATTATAAAATAGGCAAGTAAATTGATTATATGTCATTCCGGAAACTTCTCACAAACGAATTTCCCACGCCTCCAATACCAAAAGCAGGACCTATTCTACCAATTCTAGCCAAAGCACTCTTGAAGTACTCTTTTCTTATCAGCTGTGCTCTCATGCTTGACGTCGCTTGGGGTCTATTGTAAATGTCTAATGCGTAAAGATGAACAGGTGTACTGATAAATTGGACAGCTGAGGGACAAACAAGTTGTGAGGTAACATTTGCTGTCTTTTCATCAGAGATAATTGAGTAGTGCTGTAATTGATCGGCGATATAAGATGGTGCATTGAAACTAGCTGCGATAGTTAAAGCGTCTCTGGCTGCAAACAGAAAGTAGCTCAACTTTGGAAGAGATCTGTTGTTGGATATTCCAAACATTTTTGCAAATGCTCTGTCCTTGTATATACACAGTAGCATATTTACTGTAGATGTACTTAAAAATTTATAAAGAGACTTTTGTGAAGGATCAACAGAGTATTGTTCACAAGTGGTATCTATCACATTGGCAGTTGTATAAGTTGAAAAATAGAGACCAAGGATCAGCCGAAATTGAGCAGAAGCAGCAAATTTGAACGGCTGTGAAGCAAATGTCTTCAACCCATAAATCAACCCTTCTTTAAGTGGCCTCTTTCCATTCAAATTTTCAATGATTGATCTGATTATTGAACGTGTGAACATTTGTCACTAATCCAAGAGAATACACTTTACCTATCAACAATAGCGATAAAAGGAGCTACCATAGCAGACGATGTTATGGCAGCGAAAAGATCGATACCATAAAGTTTTGCTAATCTCTCCTTGCTGTATAAAAGCGAGACATTAGTGCTTGTCAAGCTTACTTCAGACATTTTTTTGTTGGGGTAGAAGAAAGAAAAGATAAACAACAAATGACTCAGGGAACAAAGGAACAAGAAATTTAAACACAGTGCCCAATGAGTACGTAAGTTACCAAAGCTATGGATGATTCATGCAGTAAAAAAAGATGGAATAGATGAATGTATGTGATGAAGTTCCTCTTTCTGCTTAAAGATATAATGTCAATTATTATCAAATGAGTATACCTATTTGTCTATACTGTATGTTGTAATCTTTATAGGGGCATATACATTGTATTTATCTTTAAAATTAGACCATTCATATCATCCAAGGATAATATGATGATAAAATAGGAACATCAGAGCAAAATCTGTAATGTAATTAGTACTTGCACGTTTACTTGTCAAGCTATCTCATATATATGTTGCACACACAGGCTCAAGGCGGATATTTAAACCTTTGACAGCGCTTAAATCATTTTTTAATAGCTCTTTCCATGCCTGATCAACACAAAAAGGAAATAATGAACGAACCTTTAAGAAAATCAAAAAGACTAAGAAAGGAATCAATAGACAACGAAAGTGAACTTTCTCCTAAACTTCAGAAACTTGATCAGCAAGCTCAAGACACGTTAACTCATTCAGATCTTGAAAATAACCAGAATGAAACACTTGATCAAACAGTGCAATCAAACAAGAATGACCTTGAAGAGACAGAGTCATTGCTAGATCTCGATCATTCAGACATTAATGAGCTGACTGACAGTATAAATGACCAATTGGCTATGGAATCAAATGAAAATGAAGAACAACCTACACCATTAAAGGAAGAGCTTATTATAGATCAACAGCAGATTGACACTGCATCAGTCGATCAAGAGGATGCTCAAAGTATCATAGATATAATGGAACATATGAGTAATAATGAAAATGATGGAGAAACAGAGTCTGACGATTACTTTGGATCAGAGGAAGACACTGATACACAATCTATTCGTCATGAAACAGAAAACGAAGGTAATCGCTACTATGTCCCAAAGTCATTGTTAAAATTCTGATATAAAAGCGTTTTCGAATTTAGAGATCCTTGCCCCTGATACACTAAAGATCAGTGATAGAGAAATATCAAACCTTAGCGCTGGACAACAAGAAGTACGGAATGAAAATCTCAAAGCGTCTGGCATATTCTTCACTCAAGAAGCTTATGAAGCTTACACTATTTCCTATAACCTTGTGCCTGAACTTCATGGTTTACTGCAATCCGCTATTCTATCCAGAAGAGAGTTTGAATGTTTAAATGAAGAGACAAACGACCCTAGTCCTTCAGAGCATGTCTTTACTCCTGGTGAAAATATTTCGTCCGAACCAGAAGATCAGTCTGAACCCGAGCCTGTATTACAGACGCCAAACCTCCTGGATGCCGTTTTGAACAACTTGGAGCAATATCAAGGCGATAGTAATAACACACAACAAGGAGTCTCGGATTTAGAGATTGCAGCACAATTTGCAGACATGAATGATAACACAGATACAAAGGAAACAAAAGACAATCAATACTCTAAACTGACAAGACAACAGCATAGGCAATTTATCTCATTATCTGATCAAATAAAAAAGGTAATTCAACACGATCTGAATACGCCATTTCATTTCTAAATATACAATAGGGAACACCCTTATCAGATCCAGAACGATTTTTATACAACAGCTTATGTATTGCTTTTAAAGCCGAACAGGAAGAGTATGTAAATCAACAACGGAAGAGAATGCTGGATTCCAAAGTCTATGATATTCTGGATAATAAGGTCGACACGATGATAAAAGAGTATTACGCTTTAGAAAACAAAAGAATACAAAAATATCCAGTAAGTAACCTTTATATTTATGCAAGAGAAAAATAACAAAGTCCCTTTGTAGCGTTTCTACAGATGCTTTAACTTTGTAAAGATGCCAGTTGCTATTCCTCAGGAGAAACCTATATTATCCTTTAAGAAATCCTTATTAAAATCCGTAAGTATGAAACTAACAAGCTGAAGTTTTACTTAATTTTATACAGGGACAAATAAGTGCATGCAAACCTGAAGTGTTTGAATCGCCTAGAAGAATAGATATATTTAAACATTATATTGACACTGGTAAAACTTATGAAGATGATATAGCTTATGGCACATATTACAAAAAGAAGATGCCTCCAAATCTCAGTGACGATAGAATTGTGCACGACATAATTAAACATACAAGGTTCGAAGTGGTCATATCCTCATCTAGTTTACTGAAGCTGGTAGAGATACAAAATGATTTATCCACCAGTACTTATATACCTCTGACGGTAAAGCAAGAAAATGATTGTAAGTTTACCTTAACTGTATTCTTCTATGTGAATACTTAAACATTGTAGATAAAACTTTGATTTTTGATCGTCCCTTACCGAAAGAAGCATTAACCAAGCGTGAAATGAACAAGATAGTATATGACTTGGCATTCAAAAGCCTTTGTTTAGACTGGGCAAAACGACACCCCATATCATCAACTTCTAAATCAAATATAAATAGTTCTGACACAGAAGGTTGGGATTACAATAATGATGAAAATCTCCAATATAACCACTGGACATTTGGAGAGGATTTGAATATATTAATACGACATCAATCAGATGGAGAACTTTTTAGTGTAAAATATCAGGATATTATTTAATTCAGGCTTTGAGCTAACAAGATAACCTCGTATGTAGCAAAATACGACAAGGACAGCAGATAAAAAGGTTACTCTAGTTTCAAAATTAGACTATCAAATATGTGAAGAGCGAGAAGAAGTGGTTACTCCTGCAGAAAGAGCCATGAACTGGTTACGATCATATATTGGTGGACATTCGATTGTTATGGAAGGAAGGATTGATTTGGTGAATAACCGTCTAGTTCGAGTAGATAAAAAGCAAATGATAGACATTATGGGCGATAGATGGCAACCAATAGGTGAAAGTGAATTGATTCGACAGACGTTTATAAATTTACAAAAGTATTGCATGTTGAATGCACTCTGTCATATAAACAATAGCTCACATCTCTTTGTTTTCTATAGAATCCTTGAACCTGGACAGTATTTGTTACACCACAAGCCTGGAGATCGAAATTTCTTGATATATCAAAGTATTGACGGACAAGTAAACGAGAACGACAGTAGCATTATTGATTTACATGAAAAATATAGTGACAATAGTCCTTATCCAAGTGACTCTGCAAACTGTTTTATACCTGCATGGAAGAGTAATGAAGAACAAGTAGCATGGACCTTTCCTCTAAAGTAAAAGAGCATATGTTTGAAATAAAAAACAAATTATTTTTATTCAAGTTTAAATTGCATTCATCAAAAAGTAAAATCAAGAACCTCGTTTGCTCATCTTCTTCTACGATCCCGACTTCTATCTTTAGACTTTTCCTTTTCTCTTTCACGACTTCTGTATCTTGATTTTGAAGGATGACGTCTGGATGAACTACGATGTCGTGAATGACGAGAGGTAGACCTTGGTGATGCAGATCTTCTGTGAGAAGAGTGTCTCTCTTCACGATAGCGACTTCTACTTCTTTCGTCACTTCGACGGTCACTGTATCGATCATATCGATCACTACTGTATTTATCATCCCTTCTGTCATTATATTTACTCTCGTGTCTATCACTTCGTCTTTCATCTTTTCTATCCTCGCGTCTAGCACTACGCTTGTCATCTCTTCTTCGGCTGTCATCTCTTCTTCGGCTATCATCCCTTCTTCGGTGGCTTTCATCCCTTTTACGACTATCACCCCTTCTTCGGCTGTCTTCTCTTCTGTTGTCACGTCTTTCACCTTTATCGTCGCGTCGACCTTCCTCATCACGTCTATCATCATACTTTTCGTCGTATCTTTCCTCTCTTCTGCGACTACCATCACGTGAACTGTCGCGTCGAGGAGAACGAGAACGTCCTCTTTCGACATTAGTTCTGTCTTCATTGTGATGATAATCTCCACGGCCTCTTGAGCTATGGTATCCGCGACCTCTCATGCCTCCTCCTCGTCCTCTGTATCCTCCACGATTAAAGTTATATCCAAACATATCTTGGAAAGGCATCATGGAGTTATTGTATACATTTTCTTCATTATTAGCAAATGTATTGGGAAAGTTCATAAAGGCTGGGTTAGGGTTATTGTTATCCCCTTCAGTCTTGTTCATCCAGTCTGGTGCAGTAAAAGGTGGGAAACCAGCAAATGGGGGACGCGGCATGTTCATCCAATTCATATTGAACATCATGTTGTTGTCCATGTTAAAATTGTGTTTTCTGTTCATCGGTCTTTCATCCGATGATTCAAATACTTGAATGGCTGTTCCAGTATTGCCCCTTGAAGGCTATATTTACTATAAATAAGCCTGTATTTGATAATAAAATACTATTTACCTCTCCACTTTCATTCGGTTGTTGTTGTTGTTGTTGTTGCTCTTGTTCTGTTTGATTTTGTTCCTCGGCCTGTTGTTCTTCTTGATTCTTTTTTGTTTCTTCTTGTTCTCGAATATAAACTTCGATCGCCTTTCTCAACGTCTTGTTTGGAATGAGCTGATCAACCGAGATGTTATCTTGATTATTGCAATGAGGACAACGACCTTCTTTCTCAAGCGTTGTAGTGATACCTACATTAAAAAAGTATAAATACATTGTTTATATGTGTTTTGCATCTATCTTTAGTCTATTATTCTTCTCTCTTTCTTTCGCTTTCTTTCTCTCTCTCATTTCTTTGCCCCCTCTCCTTTTCTCCCTTTCCCGCCTTTCTCTCTATCTCTCTATCTCTCTCTCTCAAAACACAAGAAAAAGAAGCACGTAATATTCTTGACACATCAACTGTATTTTCTTTTTCTTTCTTTTTACATCCTTCAGAAAGAAAGAAAAAGCAAGGATAAAAGTGTAAATCATAAATGGAATAAAATACATACAAGAATAATAATAAACTAAAGATAAACATGATGAATACAAACGTGTACGTACATTCTTTACAAAACGACTTTCCACAGCAAGATATCAACATAGCCTCTGTCATCAATTTGCTACAGATCATACAGGAAAGCTCGCTTGGCTTTTGTTGCTCTTCGCTTTCTTGTTGTACTCTATTGTACACAATGAGTAAGGTATATCAAGCACAGTTTAAAACACTTTACTTATCCACTGCTCTTGGAACAAACTGGCCTCTTGGTACATTAGGACAGTAATAAATCCAATGTCCCGGTTGTCCACATTTATAACAAACATATCCACTAGGTGGCTTCTGTGATTCTGGAGGAATATTGGTTGCTGTGCTATTACCAGTTGTCGCTGCTGCCATTTGTCTTTGTAATTGTTGTCTTTGTAATTGCTGCATGAACCATATTTGTTGAAAGCGTTGATAAGGATTAAGCATTCGCATACCCATGCCATTATCAAAGTTGCCTGATGGCATTGGTCCGTTAAAATTAGACATTGACGTGTTTCCAGTACTAGTTATTATTTTTTTTTTTTTATTATTATTATTATTATGAAATAGATTGATTTATATATTTACGGTCTCTCTGCTTGATCATTGGCTACTGGTATTGATGTGTCTTCTTGCTTGGATGTTTCTTCAGACATGACTTATATAAAAAAAAAAGAAAAAGAAAAAGATTATGTGTATAAAGAAAATGACGTTGTTTTAAAGTCACGGGATTTGCCGTACGTCCTTGGTTGTTTATACGCCAAGATTTTTTTAACCTCTCTCTCTTTTCTCTCTCCTTTTTGTTTTAAACGAAACAAGCCATGTCCAATTCAGACTTCCTTTCGGTAAGACCTACTTGTTTGTCTTGTAAAAGAAAGAGATGCTTACTTAGATGATAGAAAGCCATTGAAATTGTCAAAAAGGCAACAGAAGAGGACCACAAAGGAAACTATAAAGAAGCATACACTCACTATCAAAATGCACTTGAATACTTTATGACAGCCATAAAATGTAATGCTTTAGAAATATAGACATCATACAAAAGAAAACTCACTATATGTGTCTTTATTCCTCCCAAAAAGACGAGAAAAATGACCGCTTGAAGGAACCTATTCGAAAAAGGTTTATTGAATATCTTGATAGAGCCGAAATGTTGAAAGAGTTTTTAAACAATCAAGAAAAGAAGCAAAAGGAGCCTGTGGGTGCTAATGGCACACCTAAAAAGTATAAAACTGTCTTTTTGGTTTCTTTTATAGCTAGTTTATTAACAATAACTATAGAAAGAATGGTGCTGCCCCTTCAAATAACGAAACAGATGAAGATGATCCTGACCTCAAAAAGATGAAAGCAAGTTTAGCAAGTGCTATTTTAACGGAAAAACCCAATGTTCAGTGGGACGATGTTGCTGGATTGGAGGGTGCCAAAGAAGCATTAAAGGAAGCAGTCATTTTACCCAAGAAATTTCCCCATTTCTTTATAGGACAACGAAAGCCATGGCGAGGTATCCTTCTATATGGACCACCAGGTACAGGTAAATCCTATCTTGCAAAGGCAATAGCAACCGAATCGAATTCTACATTCTTTTCTGTATCTTCTTCTGATCTGGTTTCTAAATGGCTTGGTGAGAGTGAACGTTTGGTTAAGAATTTGTTTCAGCTGGCACGAGAGAATAAGCCCTCGATTGTATTTATTGATGAAGTTGATTCACTCTGTGGTACGCGTGGAGATGGAGAATCAGAAGCTTCACGACGTATCAAAACTGAAATTCTTGTTCAAATGAATGGTGTGGGGAATGACATGGATGGTGTGCTTGTCTTGGCGGCTACCAACATACCTTGGCAACTGGACAGTGCTATTCGTCGAAGGTAATAGAGTAAAGAGAAAGGGGAAAAAAAAGAGAATTAAAAGAGATTTTAGATTTGAAAAACGTATTTACATTCCACTTCCCGATGCGTCTGCTCGTGCTGCCATATTTGCTTTAAATGTTGGATCAACACCTTGTACATTAACACAAGCCGACTACAAAACGCTGGCAGACATGACAGAAGGGTAAGTAAATGAAGTGTAATGAAATGGTTTACTGAATTTTAATCCTAGATATACTGGATCCGATATTGCTACACTTGTAAGAGATGCTTTGATGCAACCTATTCGTAAAGTACAGATGGCCACTCACTTCAGATGGGTCGAGGCACCATCAAGGCAAGATCCAAGCAAGACAGCACGTTACTTAACCCCTTGCTCGCCAGGAGCTCCTGGCGCTCAGGAGATGACATGGGCTGATATCGAATCAGATCAATTATTGGAACCTGAATTGACGCTTCAAGACTTTTTGAAAGCTGTTCAGAATACACGACCAACAGTGAGTCAAAAGGATATTGAACAGCAAGTCAAGTTTACAGAAGAATTTGGTAAGCATAAAGATAAACCCATACACTTGCTTCTCTAACATGTGTATTTGATGATGCTTTTAGGTATTGAAGGCTGATATAAACAATGTATTCCCTCTTTTCTTTTTTTTCAGTCTTTTTCTCTAATTTCTTTTCTTTACTCCTATCTTCACCCTTCTTTTATTTTTAGCAAAAAGATGACAAAGTTTTATAATTAAAATATATATCATTTTACAAAAGAATGAGAGAGGGGAAAGGTTGACCCGAAGGATAATTGGGATCATCGTGTTACTGTGCTTCCGTTCATTAAAACTATTTTCCGTGATTCTTAGATTAAAGTAGACATATGTCTTGGATACCATTTTTGATGTTCCTGAAAACCAGTGTTACAAATGGATTGCATCATCCACTTGTTACACTGTACTAAGTAAAGTATAACATTGGATGGTATTGGTTTCAATTTTATCATGATCCAGTTCTGTAATAACTGATACTCTGCCCATAGGCAATTCATTCAATTATGACACTTGGGCTAATTAGACCAACACCACAGCACATAACAAGAACGTAGAGGTTTACTTTACTTTGGCAGTGGCTATGCACCTCCTTCTTACTGTTTGGTTTGTCTAAAGGTTACACCATCCAAACAATCCTATAAATACCTACAGTATGAAACTACTTTAATAATATAGAGACTGACCACAGAATACACCATTATCATATAACTCATCATTTCCAATTCTCATGGGTCATATATAATCTTATTTGTAAAAATAAAGAGACTCATCAGTATGCGTCTGTATCTTTTCTTTATTATTCGAGAGACTTCATCTGAAAATGGAGCGCTGCTACTTTAGCAATTCTGTTGAGATGGCAACAAGAGTATATAATTATTAAATTGCAGTTTGTTCCACTTAATCGATAAAACCTTAGAATTTCCCTGACTCAAAAAAATGCAATATCCATTGAGATGATGCACTTTCTTAATATTATACATTCTATCTTTGTCGATCTCTCTTTCAACAGGACAGATGGTGTTTGGAGATAATCATAACCTTGGATCAAGACCAAGTGGCAGTACCCCCTTATTATCAGAATCACCATAGCATCAAGTTCACAGAAGCAGGCCTTCCAGGATCTCCTTGTCAAAATTCGAAGAAAGCGACCGCATACAATTTGAGTGTTATGTTCATGTTGCCAAGACTGTATTTATCCTCCCCCCCAAAAAAAAAGAAAAGATACAGAACTGGTAGATGTCTCAGAAGCAAACCAAATACCATATGAATCAAGCAAACAGGTTAAAAAGTGTCTCAACCTTATTATGATGGCGAGTTTGTATCGTCTCTTGGACTGCTGAGAATAATCAATTATGAAGCTCCTTTCAAACAATATGTACATGATCATCATTCAACACTGAGCCTTCCATTGTTACTGTTGACATAAGGTGATTTTGGAAAAGTTGTTCGCGAAAGTAGCAAGCCGCTTCATCGATGCGATCATCGTATTTGACCGGGTGTACCTTTATATCACAAGTGTATGTGTATTTGTGCACAACCGCCTCAGCATCGATGACTGTGTGTACAGTATCTCTAGTACAGAGTACCACGCTGCACCACACGCAAAAGTGAAATTAAACACGTATCTGAGCTCATCTTCATACCATGAGCTATCCGTCAAGTTCGGTTATTTTTGAGGTGCTTGGTAACAGGCGGTTACTTTTCAATTATGGATGGCCCTTCCCACAACCGTTATTTGGATCTTCAATTCGTAACTAGCATCATGATAAGATGTCCACCAATATTTGTATATATTGTTGATAGCGACGAGAGGCTTGAGATTGCAGTGACTGAACGCCTACTGAAGGTCCGAAATTATTCTGAAAAAGTCCGAAACTAGCTAGTAACTGGATCTAATGAGCTTAAATTTAAACCCGGTGATCAGCAACAGCACATGTCTTTGTGTTTCATTTGTTCTAGCTTCGTGTACATCAAGTTACCCCTTTCTTCCTTCGTCGATTCTGAAATCAGGCAAAAAACCAGTAAAGAATATCCGATGGTGACTCGATAAACCTGCTGTAGTCCATTGGTTACCCTTGAGCTAAGAGGAGTTTTTTTTTGAGTCTCTGGTTCGGGTTTATTATTACTAATTATTACAGCGCTCAATAGGACGTTTTATTTAACAAAGTCCGTTATGTTAAATGATGTCAATTTACCGCTTGTAATGCTATTCTGAACAGTGATGGAAAAAAAATCTATTACGAAAGGCGCCAGCTGAAATCTATATTTGGTAAACTATTCATCAAAATATAACCAATGGCCACAAAAGAAATCAAGACTGATTCTTGGATACATGAAAGGGTTTTTGCAAAAAAGGAGCATTTTTTATGTTTTAATGAAATGCCTTATAAAAATATTTAGTGTCACCATTTTTATGAAATATGCTTTTGTTTTAAGGTCTTCAGTGGTTTTCCAAGCAGGTACAATAAGCGACAAAAAATATCAATTTAATCAATTTGAATATCAAGTCTATATCTTTGAGTTATGTTTCTCTATAATTGTCAGTTCTTATTAAAGGAAAGAAACGACAAACTACACACTACAGATGAATAGAGAAAATAATGAATACGCTTGAAAACTTTGAAGAGGGTACATGGTGTTCATACTGATGATCAGAAAGGTGAACTCTATATTCCTTATGTCCTCATATTGATGATATAATTTCTCTGTAAAGCCTGCTCATTGATCCATCCTTGGATAAAGAAATATCTAACAAACTTGCCAGAGGTACGAATGAATTTCAATGTTTGTTCCTTGAATGTCTGTAGATCATTGCGTACTAGTAGAGCCACGACAATAGAGCAAGGTTGTCCAACAGGCATTCGAGCCTTTGTAGGGAGATGTACTGAAAAACTTAATTCTCAGAAGGTGCCTGTTGGATTAGAGCCTCAACATCCAAAGAAAGGATTGAAAGTTTATCAACGCAAGCGGTGTTTATTGCTTTGTATGATATGCAACTACTCGATAACTGATCCGGACAAATGTATTGAATCATGTACTAAATATATTATATGTCTTCTGATTGCATACCAAGTGATCTTAGTTGCAGAGGAGATTTCCGAGAAAATATAGAAATTTCGATACTTTCTGTAAATGTGATCTGCAAGGAAAAGGAAAAGTGATATTATGCAATGAATCTCATAGTTATATAGCTCCGTAGCCATTACAATGGAAAACAGCTTATGAGGGGGGGGGACATCTGTTGTTTCGGCAAAAGAGGTTCTTCACAGTGAGAGTATATTAAGACTTGACGGTAGATTTCGAACTGGGCAATCAAGGCAGTAGTTCCCCCCCCCCTTCATGAGTGAAGACACAGATGCATTTATTGTATTGTTTTGGTTAGTAGAGCCATGCGTTGTAATTAGAGGCTTTTTTGTTATCAAAGTAAGTTTAAAAACTAGCACATTTGGTTTGCCATCACGCGCAACGGCATGACTTCTATTTTTGTCAACAGGACTACTTTAGAACTAGCGGGGTGCAACTTTGATCTTGGGAAAGAGTATACTCTTTCTGCACTCTTGGCTATCTCTCTTTACTCTTTACCATTTGTTTGTTTTCCTGTTCCGCTCTGTTATTATCTTTTTGGAAATAGATAAGCTGGAGAACTAGTTGTTTACAACCATGTGCTTCAATTTCTGTGATCTTATTTGATGATTTCTTTTACTGTGTTACTGTTTTTATTTAATATCATTTTTAATAGGCAGTTTAAGATTAGTTTATGCATAAATATATATGATCTCTACTTTATTAACATGCTTGCCATGACAACAGTTACCATAACGACATCCAGGTACCCTTTTTTGTATGTTACTGCATCTTACTGATTTTGTATCGGAGTCTTATTTAGAAAGATAAATTTTTTTTTCCCTTTTACATGTGTCTTGTTGTTTGTGCGTTTAGATGAATGCATTGAAATCAAATAATGAAATATAAATGAGACAATACATTAATTAAACTTTTGATATATTTACTTATAATGAAACTATCAAGTTGGTTTAACAAACATCGTTTAGAATTCCTATGTACGAGTATGTCCTATTCTATCATTATAATCGCCGATAAGAATATTTAAAAAACGTGGTAACGCGGATTTGACCGAATAGTAAAATAACAGGATCTGTTAATAAGCGTATAACAAAATATAGAAAAAGATAAGCATGATTGTTTACTTGATCTACACTTTATTATTTCTCAATGTTTATAAAGAAAAGTAAATTAGCACAATAAAGAAATCTCTACTTGCAAAAAAATGAAAAGACACATCATCTTTTTCATTAAGACGCGTGCGAAAATTTTTTATTTGTTTCTTTTTTTGTTTTCATTCAGTAGAACACATCGTAGGTTACCGGCCATGAACTATCCGGCTTGACCGATTTATTCCGTTAGGATTGAAAGGCGAAAAAGGAGAAAGGGGGGACCCTCATCAAGAGTACAACAAAGTGGCAAGAGTGTATCAGGAGATTAATGAATGAACTTGAATGAAAGGCTACACAATAATGTGACGTATTACCCCAGAGGAAGTAGATGATGATAACCAAAGATGAAGGAACTGGGAAAGGTAACTTAGAAGGCGGGCAAAAGCGGATATTAGAACCAATATATGATTGGTTATAAATGATTCATCATCCATAATCATTGGTCCATTGTACTAGTGGTATTGTAAATGCCCCATATGAGAGCGTCTATACTTGATTAGGAATACAGGATTATTTTTTTTAAACTTTGCGTCCCCTGCTCGTGCTGAGATTTTTTGTTTACTGATCTCAATTGTCTATAAAACCTCAGTTTATTCAGATCCCCTTTTTAATTTCTTTTTTCCTCTTCTTTTCTCTTACTTTTATAACAACTCCAACCATTCATTTCCCTTTTTTATATTAATTCTTGTATTGGAATAACAACAACATAAAAGAAAAAGAGAAAAAAGAGTAGAAAAAAAAGGCATCAATCTTTTTTTAAAAAATTACAACAAATAACAACTTCCCTCTCTCTTAAATCATGACTGAGAAAACCGAAACTCAACAAGTGATCGTTAGTGAAGAGACCATCACTACGAAGACTGTCAACATTTCAGGCGACCTTACTACCTTAACTGTCGAGGAACTCTATGATAAGGAAAAGTTTGATTTGTCCACCATGGAACCTGGAGATGTATTTCAACTTTTACAGTATGTATCATAATTAGTTGATCCCCCCCTTTTCTTTTTTTTATCCTTCTCTCCTTTTTCACATTGATTTTCTTCTTTTGTGATATTCTACACTTTCTATACACATTATTTCTATATCCCCTAATCTATTTTAATCTCCTTATTTTATTTTCATTATTATTATCCGCCCTCTCACAAACATACAAGCACACGCATACACGGATTATTTCTCTTTTGCCCCCCCTCCCCCACCCCTGTGCCTCGATTCCCCGTCCCTTTTTTTCCTCCAAAAAAATTTTTTTCTGTTTCAAATCATCGGGGATCAACTAATTTTTTTTTTTAAAAAAAAAACACTTGCTAACGTCACATTCTTACTTTAGAACTTCCTCCAACGGTTTAACTTCCGATGAAGCCGCTCGCCGTATCGAAAAGTTTGGTCGTAACAGAATTGAATCCAAGGAAGTAAACCCCATTCTTCAATTCTTGGGCTTCATGTGGAATCCCCTTTCCTGGGTTATGGAAGCAGCCGCTATTGTTTCCATCGCTCTTTCTAACGGTGATGGTAGACCCCCAGATTATCCTGATTTCATCGGTATCGTCCTTCTTTTGTTAGCCAATGCCACCATTGGTTTCATGGAAGAACGTCAAGCTGGTAATGCTGTCAAGGCCCTTATGGCTGCTTTGGCTCCTGAATGTAAGGTTAAGCGTGATGGTGAATGGAAGACAATGGAAGCTGCTGAATTGGTTCCTGGTGATATCATCAGTATCAAGCTCGGTGATGTTGTCCCTGCTGATGGTCGTCTTATTGCTGTAAGTTGTATACATGTATTTTTGTTTATTTATCTAATCTTGTTCTAGGCCCACGGTCAAGTTTCTATTGATCAAGCTGCCCTTACTGGTGAATCTTTACCTGTTGGTAAGGAAGCTGGTGACGAAGTTTTCTCTGGTTCTACTGTTAAGCAAGGTGAAGCTGAAGCTATTGTTATTGGTACTGGTACAAACACCTTCTTCGGTCGTGCTGCTAAGCTCGTTGGTGATGCCAATGACGACGTTGGTCACTTGCAAACCATTTTGGCCAAGATCGGTAACTTCTGTCTTGTGACCATTACTCTCTTCATTGTTCTCGAAATTCTTGTCATGTACCCCAAGTTCCATTATAGATACAGAACTGGTATTGACAACATCTTGGTCTTGCTCATTGGTGGTATCCCCATTGCTATGCCTACTGTCCTTTCCGTCACTCTCGCTATCGGTGCTAAGCAATTGGCTGAACACAAGGCCATTGTCACTCGTATCACTGCTATCGAAGAAATGGCTGCTGTTACCATCTTGTGTTCCGACAAGACTGGTACTCTTACCTTGAACAAGTTGATTGTCGACAAGCCTACCATCAAGGCCTATGCTGAATTCAATGGTGATGATATCATCCTCTTGTCTGCCTATGCCTCTCGTACCGAAAACCAAGATGCTATCGATTTCTGTATTGTCAACTCTTTGCCCGATCCCAAGTTGGCTCGTGACGGTATTGAAGAATTAGAATTCAAGCCTTTCAACCCTGTTGTCAAGCGTACCGAAATCACTTACAAGCGTCTCTCTGACGGTAAGGTTCTCCGTGTTACCAAGGGTATGTCCCACACCATCTTGGATCTCTGCAGCCGTGATAAGACTGAAGAACAAATCAAGGCCTTGAACGATGATGTTGATGAATTCGCTCGTCGTGGTCTTCGTGCCCTTGCTGTTGCCGTTGATGAAGTTCCCTCTGGTGAAGTCGAAGGTGAAGGTTTAGGTTTCCGTCTCATTGGTCTCTTGCCCATTTATGATCCTCCTCGTTCTGATACAAAGGAAACTATTGACCGTGCTATTGCTCTTGGTGTCTCTGTTAAGATGATCACTGGTGACCAATTGGCTATCGGTAAGGAAACTGGTCGTCGTCTCGGTATGGGTGATAACATGTTCTTGTCCAAGACCTTGAAGGAAGGTCCTCCCGCTGGCTCTGGTTACTCCTCTGTTGATGAAATGGTCTTGCACTGTGATGGTTTCGCTGGTGTCTACCCTGAACACAAGTACGAAATTGTTGAACGTCTTCAAGCTATGGGTCACATGACTGCCATGACTGGTGATGGTGTTAACGATGCTCCTGCTTTATCCAAGGCTAACGTTGGTATTGCCGTCGCTGATGCCACCGATGCTGCTCGCTCCGCTGCCGATATTGTCTTGACTGAACCTGGTCTCTCTGTCATTATTGAAGCCATCATTGGTTCTCGTCAAATTTTCCAACGTATGCGTAACTACTCCATCTATACTTGTTCCGTTACCATTCGTGTTGTTGTCGGTTTCGCCATTCTCTGTTTCGCTTTCCAATTCAACTTCCCTCCTTTCATGGTTTTGATTCTTGCTATCCTTAACGATGGTACCATCATGACTATTTCTACTGATCGCGTCAAGCCCTCTCCTTATCCTGATGCCTGGAACTTGCGTGAAATTTTCTCATATGCTATCATCTATGGTCTTTACCTTACTGCCTCCACCGTCGCTTTCTTTGCTGTCATCTTCCAGACCAACTTCTTTGAATCTCATTTCAGTCTTCCTCACCCCCTTTTGGATGAATCTGGTAACAAGAACCCCAATGACCCTGTCTACCACTCTGTCATCTACTTGCAAGTCTCTACCATTTCTCAGGCTTTGATTTTCATTACTCGTTCTCGTGGTTTCTTCTTCACCGAACGTCCTTCCATCATGTTGATGATTGCCTTCATTGTTGCTCAATTGGTTGCCACCTTCATTGCCGTCTACGCCAACTGGGGCTTCACTGAACTTCAAGGTTGTGGATGGAACTGGGCTGGTATTGTCTGGATCTGGAACATCATCTGGTTCTTGCCCATGGATCTCATCAAGTTCGGTATGCGTGCCTTATTTGAACCCAAGAACGACTTGAAGAACACCAAGACTCCCATGGCCGGCCAATCTCGTCGTGCCTCTGCCCTCTCTGGTACATCTTCTGCTCGTTACTATGCTAACCGTACTCGTTCTCTCAAGTCTCTCGAGCGTCCCCAAAACTTTGGTAAGAAGCTCTTGGGTATGAACAAGAAGATGAGTATGGATGCCAAGGAAATGCGTCGTTTCTCTTCCGTTCAAACTAACCACGCTGCTCAAGTTTTGAACAACAATGCTAGTTCATAAATTAAAATAATTACCCTTTACACTTTCTTAAATATACATCTTTTTAGGAGAAATTCTTAATCTGTTATATATATATTGTTTATTACTTTCTTTATATAGAGTTTTTGTTCTTTTTTTTTTAACATTAAAAAAGGGTCATTAAAAGAAGAAGTGTTGCGTCATGTGTATTTTTATGAAGTCTTTATAAAGTATAAACATTTATTTCTTTATCTGTTGAATAAATAATAGACCGAAGAATGGCACATCTTCTTTCCAACATGTTTAAAAATTTCTCCATTTGCTCAGTAGACATACGGTCTAGTAATGACTTGAATTTGGTATCGTCTTGTTGAGGATCTATCAGTGACTTCTGTTCCAATAGCAGTACCTTTTTAGATAATTCCTCTTGTTGTTCTTCACGTGGTCTTTTGGACTTTGTAATAGATCGAGTCATTTCACTGTGTAAGAGAGGTTGTTTATTTTGTTTTTGACGAACTTGTAATGGTCTATGCATATTGTACTGTTTATAGTATAATCCGCACGCGTTACAGAGTGAGTGGACGCGATCTGGCGTACGACGCCATAAAGGAGTCTTGGTTACATGACAATTGTAGCATTCTATATGACGTGTATCGTGACTTGATCTCTTCTTCTTTGGTTGTTCTATTTTTGATTCTGGAAAGGAAGACTGTTGTTGTTGTTGTTGTTGTTGGTGATGATGATGTGAAGGATAAAAGGTATCTAGATGATAATTGGGAGTATGGTTGAATAGATACATGTCTATAGGAGGTGAAGGAAGAAATAGTTCTGTCTGAGGCATAGAAATTCCTTGATCGAATATGAGACTGCCAGCAGTTACTTGGTTCATATAGTTTGCTTGTTCGTTCATTGTACACAAAGAGGGAGAAAAACACGTAAGAGTACAAAGAGTAGAAAAATAATAAAAGAAAAAAAGTGATTGTATACAAACTATTTATATTAGTTTTTTTATTTATTTATATATGCATGTTAACTCTAAAGTCCCTTTATGCTGTTGCTTACCCCCTCTAAAATTCATTTCCTTGCCTTATTTAACAACAGTCATTACCCCTTTCATAGAAACAAAAAAGATCTACTCTATTGTGAGTCATTATATCCAAGACTCTTCTTTCTACGCCGCTCTCCGAAAAAGAATACCCACGCGAATGCTCCTTTATCATGCACCAATCAGCTTATAATTTGGCCCTATTGGGCTAAAAACTACTTATCAATTACACAAACTCGTCAACTGATTCTTTATTTTGCTTTTTGGCCCTGAAAGATCTTTTACTGCTTCAGAATACAAGAACGCACGTGCTATGCAATGAGGCGTATATGTTTCATAGGGTTAGGAGTAGATTAAGGGGATGGAAATAATTGTATGTGTGTGTGTATATATGAAAAATGAATGAGCGCGCGCGCGTATACGTCAGACCTAGTTTGCCTTTTAGTAGTATTCTTAATGTCCCCCTAACAGTATAGAAAAAGGTGAACGATTTGAAGAGGGAGGATACAGTGAATAACTTCTTTTTGACCTCTTCTCCCCCTTTAATAAAAGCAACGACATTCTCGATACACATTCTTTATGGCACTTTTTTTTATTTGCCAAGCTTCTTTTTTTGTGAGTTGCCACAGTAACCCTTAAAGCAAATGAGATCAGAGGCTGAGTTCTCCTTTTCCTCCTAATTGTCAACCTATTCCCAAAAGACTGTGCTTAGATTAAAAGGTCATTGTATTCCTACTATTTAGAGTAATGGTCATATCTGTCGTTGAAGCTACAAGTTATTGTTGACTATTGAATTAACAATGATAGTAATATATGTATTTGGCGTATCTATTTTTATAACACTATATGAGCTGTTTAGTCTATCTTTTTTTAGTCAATTGATATATAGCTGAAAGATGTATGCCCTATATGACATTATAGAGTACGCATATGATACCTCTTTAGGCTTATATGCATGTTGTTTATTACCTTGTATTATGAATAAGTAGGAATTAATGGTTAAATTGAATTGTTTATGATGAACATCACTTTCTAAAAATATTACTGCTTCTCTAAATGGTTGTTAAAAGCCAAGACAATAAACATGGTTCATATCCAAGAATGGATGAATTAAAAAGAAAAAAGTTACATATTCTACACTCTTTTGAATAAAGAATAAACAAGACAAAAAAAAAAAAAGCAAAATGAATATATAATCTGATTTATATATTGATGATTTTCTAGACGTACATATTTCTTACTATCAGAAACCCTTACTTTGTAGAGTATAATAGTATACTTTTAAACATCAAATGTGGCAAAACAATGTATAGAGATGTCCCCTTGCTGATGGATTTGCAGCTGCAAGATTATGAAACAATTGCTAGTTAGAGAATGCTTGTCGTGCATTTGAAGCTATCCTTTTGAAGAATAGACCATTTGCCAGTTTTATATTTATTGATCGACATTATAATCAATTGGTTATTCACAAGTAAGACGAGAGATCTTTTAAATATAGTTAAATGAAGCTATCTAATGCATGTATGGATTTACATAATCTCAAGTGTGCTTTTGACTAATAGTCTAGGCTGTGTATATGACAAATGACTTTATCATGCTATCATTGCATACAATGTACGATATGTCCTCATGAAAGGTGGTAATGTAATGTATTCATGGAGTTCATACAAAGATAATCATACATCATATCTTTCTCTCTCTTTCTCGCTCACTCTTCTGTTGCCGTATTCATCTTGAGCACCTTGTTCATCTTTCTGGCCTACATTAATATCAAGTGCTATGATAGCAGTTTGTCTGTATAAGGGATAATCAAAGTACATCACCGCTTTCTCTTTCTCCTCTCACTTTTTTAATTAATCTCATAATACCATGAGCTCTTTCTGTGCCATTGTTGATAGATATGTTTATTATGCTTGGCTGCTAGATATACTTGAGTCACGCGCGCACTCGAATAGAAGTTAATGAAGGGGGTACAAATAAACTTGCTCTTTTTTTTTTTTTTTTGATAGATCTACAACATCATGTATGACTTTATGGAATATTGTTTGAAGCGATTCTATCAAACATCTGGATGGAATGAAGAGAATCAGTACTCTAATCTCTGTTCTTGGTCTCGAGCATTACTTGATTTTTATACACCAAAGGGCCTTTCACTCGTTGTTTCAAAATTACCAACACCTTACTTTAAACCTTCTTATACTCTAACTGTCTTACCCACCCTCAATGGCAGCTTAGGCTACCTTTATACCTCGAGAGAATTAGATATTGGAACAAGTGCAACAGTGGATTTTCAAGATTTGATTGACAGATTTAGAATTATTATGGATGAACCTCACAAGAAGAAGCATATAAACCATCAAGCCAACCCTGATTACTTACTCTATGGTCGTATGTTTTTTCCTGGAGCAAGAATGGAGGCCATGTATGTTCGCAGGATATCTGAGCATCTACAGTATCTGGTGACAGCTGTCAACACACCCAAGGCATACTCAGCGCCCCAGGTAAGTTTTAATCTTTAAGTGATGAATTTAGTTTATTTAGCATAAAAAGTAAAGTAGATTGCTATGCAGTTACAGTATGATGTTGGTAAATGGTGCTCAGAGTGCTCCTATACCTCTGATGATGGTCTATTAGGACTAAGAGCACTATACAATTTTGGGCAGCCTACATCTACGGGGCAATGGTCTGTAGGCACAGAGTTATATTATGGTACCTTGGATAAAAGCGGTGGAAGTAAAGTAATGTGCGACTTTTTGATAAACAAGAGAACTAACCTCGAAATACCCATCTAGTGTCAATGGGTCTTCGATACCGTACCCTGAAGGCATCTAATGCACCACCTATTAGTTTCACATATACACTTAATCCAATTGTCGGGCACATGTCAACAAGTTATGTAGCAAAGGTATCAGAAGAACTTGCACTCTGCTCCAGATATGACTTTAGTATGTACTCGTATGAGAGTGATCTGGCCTTTGGTTTTGAATATCGAACAAAGAAGCCATCAATTGAAACAGAGTCAGAAAATGGAGTCATTACTCTTACAGCTGATCGTACAGAGAAGCTGGAAGGTTTGATAAAGGCCAGATGGGGATTTGTCAAGGGCCTGGCACTCATGTGGGAAGGACGCTTCAAGAAAACATTGTTTAGCTTAGGTTTAACAGCAGATCTAAAAAGCACAAGCCCTATCCGTACCATTGGCTTAGAGATACAATATTTCTCTTAATTACATACACACACATATAGATATGCATACAGAGTCATTTTATTGTGTAATAAAGAATAGCTCGTTTTATACTTACTGAGATAGTAAAATGTTTCTGGAATGAAAAATAGTTATCTTTATAAAAGTGATGGATAAAGATACTAAAATGACACAAGATGAAAGGTTACAAGTACTAATGTCAGTCGTGCGTTACTGGATACATTCATTACTTGAGTAATTAAATCAATTTTACATGTAATAATAGTGCTTGAATGAACTTTTTCATGCAATAAGGAAAACACCAGCACGCTTTATATGTTTGTTTTTTACGATTTGTACGATGTTTTTATTGTATAATAAAAAGAACCATATCCTACATCTGTCATTTTTTTTAATGACCATGGCCATCATCAGGGTTTTGTTTCTGTTCTGGAGTAACCTTGATGAAATCATCTATTCTTAATATGGCAATAGCAGCTTCGGTTGCACTCTTCAGAGACTTGATCTTTGACATTGTAGGTTCCAAAACACCGGCTTTAAGGTTATCACGGATACCACCATGAATGAGTTCGAGACCATAATATTTCAGAGCGCGTTTACGATCATCTGCATTAGCATTGAGTGATGCATTGTGATAGGCACGAAGTTTTGATACTAACTCAGTTGAATCTTTGGCAGCATTTACTGCAAGAGTCTTTGGAATAACAAGCAATGCATTGGCAAATTCAGCAATGGCCAGTTGTTCACGAGATCCCAAGCTGATAGCAAAGTTTTCGAGGTATACGCTTAAGGCTGACTCAACGGCACCACCACCAGGCACAACACTGTTGCTCTCTAAAGTTCTTTTAACAACGCAAAGGGCATCATGAAGTGATCTTTCCATTTCGTCGAGCATATAGTCATTAGCACCACGTAAGATGATAGATGCAGAGTTTTGTATCTTTGTGCCCTTTACTAAAATACATTCATCGTCAGAGATACGTTCTTGAACAACCTCTTCGGCATGACCGAGATAGCTAGCTTCGAATGTTTCTTCGCCTTCCAAGTTGGCCAAAGAAGAGATCAAAGTAGCACCTGTGGCTTTGGCGATACGCTTCAAGTCTTCCTTCTTACAACGACGAACTGCCATAGCACCAGATTCAACAAACAACTTGAGACATAAATCGTCAATTCCCTTTGTCGTCAAAATGACATTGGCACCAGTGTCCAAGATCTTTTGAATACGTTCAGTTGTAATTTCGATTTCTCTCTTACGAATATCCTCCAACTTGTCAGGATCATCTACCACAATATTCACACCGAGATGCATACGAGCCTTTTGCAAGTTCATGTCCAAACAAGCAATCTTGGCGTTCTTGATACATTTCTTCATGGCTTGTGAAGCAACGGTACAGTTGAGGGCATATCCACGAACAAATTGTGATTCAAGACCGGATTTACCATGAGCTTTCAAGATATTTACAGCCTTGACAGGGTATTTAGTCTCACCTCGAGGACTCATGGACTTGACAGCCAACATGGCTTCAACAGCAAGATTAGCAAAGAATTCGTCATCACTATAAAATGGTTAGAAAATATAGAATAAAAACAAGGCAAAGACACATCTTACGATCCGATAATCTTGGAACTCATGGAAGTCTTTGCTGCATTCACAAGACATTCTTTTCCGAGTGTATCCACTTTGGTAGACATTTCGTTGGCAATAAAGCGACAAGCTTCTTTTGATGCCAATCGATAGCCGGTAATGATGGTGGTAGGATGAATCTTGTTTTTGACGAGTTCATTGGCACGCTTCAAAAGTTCAGCAGCGATGATGACAACAGAAGTAGTGCCATCGCCTACTTCACGGTCTTGTTGTTGAGCAAGCTCGACTAATACTTTTCCTGCGGGGTGTTCGACTTCAAGTAATTGAAGGATGGTTGCTCCATCGTTGGTAATGGTAACATCCTATATTTAATATTAAACATTAATGCTCTTTAAATGATTCTACAACACTTACACCAATCTCATCAACCAACATCTTGTCTAAGCCAACAGGACCTAAAGAACTCTTGACAATATTTGCAATAGATGAAACAGCAAGCACTAAAATAATACAAAGTATTAGATCTAGCAAGAAAAGGCGCGTCATCATTCTTACCATTGCTAGAACGAACATCTTGGCCAGTTGTACGTTCACCGCCCAAAAAAAGCGAGTTATTTTGGTCTCTTTGAAACATTGAACTTCAAAAGAAAAGAAAAGAAGAGGGGGGGGCGACTGAAACTTTCTTTCTGGAAAAAAATATAACTCCTCTCTTTCTCTCTCTTTCTCCTGTCTCTCTCTCTTTTTTTTCGGGCTTACTTTGAATTTTTTTGGCCTGTAACCCCAATTTAGGAAAGCAATAATGGTTTAAGACTGTGGCTTATTGATTTATTTAGGATGAATGCAGCAGAAAGTTTATTAAACCAAAGACCGCATAAAGCATTAGTAAAAGTACCTAAACGAGTCCTATGTTGCTTATTAGTTAGATTGTCTCTCTTTTTTTTTTGAATGCCATTTACTTTATCATTCGGTTCAGAATCTAGACGACGGTTCATACGATAGAGTAGTAACCCTGTCAGACCAGACAAACATCCGGACACGATGGCAGTGACAAGATTAAATAGTACTGCAGGTGCTATAGACATTCTTATATAAAATGCTTGTGTGCAAATAGACATGAAGCTTACCATATCGAGGAGCATCGGATGACTTGAATAAAAAGGATGCAACGATATTACCAATGTTACCAATCATGATCACTGCAGCTACTCCCACTGCCCTAACCGTTAAATCAGGATAATTTAGGGCTGACCATCCAAGTGAGGCAGAAGCTAATGCATATGACGTAAGTTTAGTACAAGAGTCTAGACATGCATTGCATACCTTGTAAACCAATCCCAATAGGAACAACCAGTAGGGTAGAGTAAAGGGCTAGATAACATCATCAGTTTCTATTATATTTTTTTTATCGAGCTAATTCATACCCCATTTGTCATAAAGTAAGTATAGACAGAGATAGGCAGCGGCCACAATGATAGATCCCACGGCCAATATGGGTGATCGACAGTTGTATTTACCTCCCAGGTATCCGCCTAGTAAAACACCGATTGTTGCTGTCACACAAGGTGGTGCTGTTAAGAGCTGTGTTGTGGATGTATCAAATCCGAAGCCTAAGGAGGTTGTAGATTAAATAAAAAGTAAAATAGACAAAGAAAAAAAGGATGATTTACCACTAATGAGAACAGGCGCAAATACTCCTAAGCTTGTAAGGTTAATTGAATTTAAAAAGAAGATGATGCCAAAAGCCCATGTTTTCCAATCAGACAGTGCAACTGATAACGTCTTTAGCGTTGTATTGGAGTTGGAATGAATAGTTGCATCAACGTATTGCATTATTCTCTTTTCTTGCAACCGTTTTTGTTCTTCAGTTAACCAGCCAACTTCATTTAAATCATCAAACAGAAAAAAGTAAGAGATGATAGAAAGTAATACTGTAGGAGCTCCCTCTGTGATAAACAAGTATTGCCAACCATGTAGTCCGTTTTTGCCTTCCCAAGAAGAGACAAGATAAGCCAAAGGCCCGGAAACAATACCAGAAAGTGTAGCCATAGTTAAGAGTATGCCCACCCGTATACTAAACTCCTGAGGCTTGTATACCTTGGATAGTAAAAATAAGATACCAGGAATATACCCACTTTCGGCTGCACTAAAGCGTTAAAGGTTTGTTTAGTGATTCACAACATAAATATCATGGCGCATACCCTAAAATAAGCCTCAAGATGAACAACCCAGTAAAGTCTTTAACAAATGCTGTCATTAGTGTTGCGAGACCCCAAACAAACATGATAAATGATAACCATTTTGCTGCATTTGTCCTTTCAAGGATTATATTTGAGGGTATTTCAAAGATGATCTTGTAAAAAGGTTAATTGAGCGTACTGTTATCATTGATCTTAAGCCTACATATGTTATAAAAAATGCTGATATGGTTGTGCTTAGTTGTGTTGAAGACATCTAAAAAAGGGAAATGTGTTACTTTTTTATCTTTAATAGACTGTTTGGGTTACTTTTAAATCAGTCTGTAAACCTGCGATACTACATGATTTATAGTAAGTAAAAAAGAGTTTATATTAAAGAGCAATCTTTCTTTACGCGGCATTTCCGATATTAGCTCTATCCAAGAAATCTGCAAAGTAGAATAGACAAAATAGGGGCATTATTCGCAAGTCGAGCTTTTTTACTAGTTTCTTTTCATTTAATTCATTTATAGTTTCATATAACTTTGCATCTTCCATTGTCGAATAAACATCAATCGTGCTTGTGTTATTCAATGAGATCGTGGATTGTGTTTTGTGATGATCATCGAGGTATCCATTGGGTTCAATCTTGGTTGAGTCACTAATAGTTGACTCTAGATTAAAAGAACTTTGCAATGCCATATTTCAATTAATATATTATAAGAAACAAAAGAGAGAAAGGGGATAGACAATAAAAAAAGGGGAGACATGCATTTTTATACCATCTTCTTCCTTGCATGCTCCTTTGCATCTTCTTTCCCCTCCTTTATTTTCATTATTCATATAAATCTTTGCGCACAGTTTGATGGTATGATGAACTATAACATGTTTGTCGTCAGCTGCTTTTTTATGCCATGTCAAATGGAATCATTACTGTATACAACAATAGATGCTTCTCTGCTATAAAGATGCACGCTTTGTTCATTTCTCCTGTTTCGGGTAATATTTGCTTCCGCCAAAAAGTATGTATGGCAATAAAATTCAGATTGAATTCTTTTATTCGATGTAGGTACTATTACGACGATGTGTCTATCTCTGTGATGCATGTATTTTCATCGGAAAGAACGTCAATTGATTGTATCATACGATATGTTACATTAGACTCATAAAAAGCTTGGTTGACGTACATTCATATCATCAGCCTTAGTCAATCTAGGAAATATATGCAATCACATTGTCATGCCTTTTTACTTTTATTACATATAATCTAAAATGTTGCTATTCATCATCATTTTGTCTCTCTCTCTTTTCTTTATTTTGAAACGTATTGTCAGTCATACCTGCATTTTTATTCAAAAAGATGATTAAAGTAGCTTTACTAATTTATATTATGTAGACTAACTCTACATGTCAAGGCAGATAACTCTTTCTTTTTTATACATCATTTAACGCGAACTATACACATATATAAAACATGGACGGATGAAACGAAAATTTGATTGGACAATCAAAATTGTGACTATTAAAATAGCAAGGAAAAAATTTTTTCTCTTTTTTTTGTATAAAGAGTCATAGAGATTTTGAAAGGCTTTTTTTTTTTTTCTCTTTACACATTTATAACAAAGTAAGTATTATCTACCACAAAAAAAAAAGAGAGAGAGCGAAGAAGATAAATATCGAATGATACCCCGAATAAGGACCATGTGGAATAAAACGATAATGGAATTCCTCGTATCTGAGCTCTTTTTTTTAACTTTGTTTAAACTCTTAATAACCTTATTTTTTTTAGTCCTAGGTGAAAGTGCATACACAGCTTATGTGCCATATAGCAATTGGGCCCTGGCTTTCTGTATATAATATGTAAGTATAAATGAAAAATTGTAAAAAGAAGATGACGATATATATCCACGCTTCTGAGAGCTTTTCAAAAAAAATGAAAGATTGGATTTCTTTACATGCATCACCATCTGATTCTTTTTATTAAACATTTATATCATCAAATTGATTCTAATCTTTATTTTAGTATATAGACAAGTCAAACTTTTGATTACTGTATGGTACATTTTGCGTCAGGTCTTCTTTCACTGAGGTTTATGTAAGTATAACTCTTAAATGTAAAAAGATATCGTATGCAAATGATGATATCCAAAGTTCAAATTGCCAGTTCTGCTTCTGAAGTTTACTGAAGAGACGAACTTATCGCTTTTAACTGAGAGTATATGATACTTTTTACATTTTATTTAAAAAAATAAGCATCTTTATACTAATGTGTATATCTTTTTTTAGTTCTTTTTTTTTACAAGAAATGTAATGTGGCTTGTATATAAATAATGGTAGGTTTATTTTGATGGAACAATTATAAGTGTTTCTTGAGGATGATAAATAGTTATATCCATTCTATGATGCGAGGCCCACATCTTTTTGACACCAGTAGATTGAATGATTCATTCCTTGAGTTCTTTGAGGGATGAGGACTTCTTTTTACTACCGTCGAGAGGGTGGGGATAAGTCAGTCTAAGGACTTGTCTTTAGATTGGCTTGTCTTTTTGTGGTTTCCAGGATTTAAATAAACTTGCTGACAATTTTTCACTTTATAATTGTTTCTATTATTATTTCTTTTACAAATGTGTTAACTATTTGCTTTTAGGTAATGTATAGAATGTGTATATATTTTTATAATAAAAAACTCTTAGTGTATTGGTTTTTAGTAACTGAATATATTTATTTTAAAGTATTTTACAATTAAAAAGAAAGAATTTACAAGTGTTGACCAAAGGCTTCATCAAATTTTGAAGCAACGATTCCAAACCTATCTGGATCACGGGAGTGCATAGCTGCGATATCTTCAGTAATACTATGCATAAGTTGTGCATTGGCTCTATGACCAAACTGCATAGGTTCATTAGTCAATCCAGAGTTCAGTTCAGATCCATCAGTTGAACTGACTGAACCAAATACTCTACGACGTGTTGTTTGTGTAGCATTATTTATTGAGCCAGGACCACTAGTTTGACCAACCTCATTTAAAAGGTCTTGAGTTTTAGAAGTAGCCTAATAATAATTAGTTTATTTTTGTGCACTTGACATACAGTTGATATACATACAGTGTTTACGATGCTGTTAATATCTTTTCGCAAGTTATTGTTACGTTCATTAAATTGGGATTCCAATTCAGCGTTTGTAGGGTGTTCACGATCCATAATAATAATGATGATGATGAAAAAGATTTATTAAAGAAAAGAAAAAGAATAGGTATTTATACCCAAAGTTGCATTTATGCATGAATTTTTTCCTTGACGCTTTGCTAAATCATTGCTTACGTTTTTCTATGAATAAGATTACATCATGTGCTGCAAGCTTATTTTTATGAAGCATTCATTGGTCCCTTCCACAAACGACATGAATGACATAATATTGATGTTTATTATTATATTATTATTAAAATTAATATTAAATAGTAGTAAGTAGTAAATTATGAGTCTGTTGTTGTCATTGAACTAGAAGGAGTCAAGTCTAAGTATCCATCATCTTGAATTGAGGATGAAGATGAGGATAAGCTACTAACTGACGTTTGAGCAATAGGGAAAATGTAGGGCTGGCATTCAACAAAACTTGAGGGTGTGAAAAAATCATGCTTTTCTGTGACATGACTCGTTAAACATTCAGAACTGGGGATATGAAAATCCATGATATCCTCATTATCAATCCAATGATCCTTTTTACATTCAACTGTAGGTGACGGCGGCATGTAGATACCTGAGTCATCAATAATTGATAATTTATATACTTCTTCCTTTGTCGATTCAACGAGTGGGACATTGTTTGCATGTTTGTCTGATGATTTTTTTCTACCAAAACTCAGAGTAAAACCAACACTGTTACGACCCTTATTGCTATTGTTGCTGTTACTGCTATCTGTCCTAGGCACCAATGCTTCTTCCTTCCCTTCGCCCTGGTCTATGGCATCATCCGTGGCGGATTGGTTATTATCAGTGCTAGTAGTTGTAGTAGACCTTTGCCAGAACTTGACAGTGCGCATGAATGGCTTATTTTTAGGCTTGTTATCGATAGTTGCCATTGATTAAAAATATACTTGAGGGTTAAAAAGAAAAAGAAAGTATTTTTTAAAAAAAAGTCCTTTGGCCCTTTTACGGTTCTAAATGGAGAAAAATCATGAATTGCGCTAAACATTTCGGGTATAATAAACTCCTCCATTGTTTCTTTCTTTGACCCATTATTCACCATCATATTACGACATTGCCGAAAACCTCAATCTCCCTCTCCTTTTTTTTTTGTTATGTTTTACCAGAATACTCTTTCATTACATCTATAGACCTATTATTATATAGATACGCTTTGAAATCTAAAATCATCCTATAAAAATGAAACCATCATGTGTACATCCTTGAAATTTAACTGTTCGATTAAGGCTCCGTGCACTGTATATTTAAGCTTTTCTTGGTTTTATTTAAAGCTACATATAGTCTCTCTTTATAGGAACTATTGATAAAAAGGACATCGCATTGCACTTGCTTAGAAAACGATGTGCTATCAGCTGTTTCTAGAGATTATTTATGTATTTTCATGCCAGAAGCTCTTCCGGATAAATAATATTAATGACCGATAAAACATTGAATGGGAGACACTACATAATGTCTTACTATATATTAGAAACTTTCATACTTGAATTATTAACAGCCTTAAATCTAGCTAATTGGGTTCATTAATAATTTGTTCCGAGAAAAGCAATTTCCAATCAATGGCTTATTATTATTATAAAATTCTCTTTGTATTATGTGTATTTTCATCATATCCTCTTGTGATTATACGATTTGGAAGGACATGCAAAAACTTAATTCCAGATCCGTTACTGCAACATATCTCTGTATTACATCATGACTTATGGCTCTTGTAGAATAGTAAAGTATGCTTTACAAAAGTATCAAGTATATCTTGTTCAGAAAGTTCAAGACTCTCTCTTTATGGCTTATTAGGTTATTTAGACTCAACATTTATTGTTCATTATTCCCCCTTCAGTTTCCTTTTATGGTATATTTTATTTGCCCACAGCATGACTTTCAGGTACGTAATTACTTTTACTTGCTTTATGCCCTTTCTTTGCCTTTATTTAAGTGGCCCTTTTTGTCGTCAACGGTTTCTTTTTTCATTTCGCAGTACTCATGAAAAGTAAGCTGCGTAAACCTAGTAACATCTTTTTTTCAGGAACCATATCAGGATGCTGTCGTTGCTTTTCTTTGTTATCAGTGACAACATTATAGGAATAGGTCAAGGCTTCAAATGGTGCAAAATTAATTAGAAGAACAATCCATCAGATCATCTTTTATACGCATAAGCTACTGCTTTTACTTTTATTGGCGGACAAATAATTTGTCCTGTGTGCCACTCGATGCTATTTGGGCTCCAAAGCTGAGAACGACCACATGTCCTTCTACAAAACTTTTCCTCGAGACACTCTTGATCCAATAGTATCAATTACCGAATATATGAAGGAAGAACTCGAGGTATATGTTGTCTGTTGTTCTTGTTATCCTATACACGTATGAATTCAATTTGTATAAAGCACATCACAAAGTTTAGCGATGTCCCTTGGTGAAGTTGTGTTGTATTAATCTACTCTCCATTGAACTATCTTTTGGTACACTTTGAAAAAGGTTGTTGTTTATGGAGTCAATATCACACTTTTCTATTACATCAAGCGGCCCAAAATATTCTACAAAAAAAACCCCCCACATGTCAATATACTGTCCTTCCAACACCAAAGGGCAAAAAAGGACAGATAATAATTTTTTCCAAAGGATGGCTTTTGATTTTCCAATAGACGGTTATCATTTTCTCAAAGGGCGGTTTCTTTTCTATTCAAAGTTCGTTTTTTTTCTCTAAATAAGATGACTATTCGTTTTTATTACAAAGACGACCAAGGTAGAATAGTTGATGAGCAATAAAATGATTCTATGGATTGGGATGAGGATGTCACCCTATTCCACTTAAAAACTTTGATCCGTATTAGACAGTACTGTGAGAAGCAAGGAGATAAACAGTTATCGTCTAAGGAAGACATAGAAGATTTAGACGCTAATATGAAGGATGTTATAGCCATAGTTAAAAAGCAGATAAAGACTTATCATAGATATTCAAATGAGCAAAAGCTTCTGTTTGTGTATTATAATAGAATCAAGCTATTCAATGCTGCTAAATCCGAACGCTTATCAGGCGATATAAACGAGCGAACAGCGCAAAAATGGGCTAAAAAAACTTAAGGAGAATAAAGACTGGAATATTCTTGAAAAGCAGAGCAATTTGGTTAATAACACTAATTTGTACCCCTTGTTGTCTTTGGTGCGGGAATGTTTGGCAAAGACTCGATGAAGCTGAAGGGAAACAGGTGTGGTGTCACTGGCGTTTTTTGGCGGGCGGTAAAAAGAAGAGAAGCAGCTGGAGATCTCATTGCTGTTACAATTGATGAATACAAAACTTCAAAAGCTTGCAATGCTTGTAACAACGATCCTCTTGCAAGAATGTCTGGATTGAAAGGCTGTAGTATCCTGGTTTGCAACACCTGCAAGACATTATGGCAACGAGATATCAACGCTTGCAAGAATATGCTCTCTATTTCTCTTTTAATTTGGAATGGAAGAGGTCGACCTTCTAAGTATAGAAGAAATTAAATGGTGTATAAAATCGCCGTAATGAACACGGTTTCCCTTCTGGGATAAAGATTATTACAGGTAAAAAAGATGTCTGATAATTTTACTTGATCCAAAAATGATTTTTACTTAACTTTTTTATAGTAGAAATACTAGTAGTAGTGAAGCCTGCTATTACAGCTACTCCTACCGGAAGGGCTATTTCTCACACTGTATTAAGTGCAATCTCGGCGAAGTTTATGGTGTCGATGGAACTTCGAAATCCCCCCTCCCCCAAGAAGAACGCTCAAAATGAATCAAAATCGACTTTGCTAATCGCAAAAGGAAAACATCAGCTCAAACCAAAATGCCAGCTTCAAAAGTTACTGTCACTAGTCATTATATGAGGTTTCTTGAAAAAACCATAGATGAAATGGATTGTTTTCCTGAGCTAAAAGGCTAATATATCGTAATGGATAATACACCTATTCATGCGGCGGACCAAATTGATGAGATGATAGTTGCAAGAGGGTACAAGAGCATCTACCTCCCTTCTTACTCTCCTGAGCTTAATCCAATAGAGCAGTTTTGAGCAATTGTCAAAAATAAAATCAAACGTAGCTCATTCGAAGCTACCGAAGATTTGACTACTCGGATTACTGAAGTTTGTAACTCTGTTCCTCTTAAGCACCTACAAGCATTTGTTCAACACTCTGTCAATTGGAAAAGTGCTTACGTGGTGAGTCACTATGAATATTATTCATTTCAAGTAGTAGGTGATTTTTTTTATGGAAATAAACCAGTACACGTTTTCTCGCATTATCTCTTATGTTTTCTGCGGAGATTATGCGACATTTTTGTACTGTATTTTTATTAATTATTGACATTAATTTTATAAAATGTTGTCATAAAATAAAAAAATTATTTGCGTAAAAAGACGACAAAGAAAAATATGTTTGAATAAAACGACATCATGTCAAAAGAGAGAGAGAGAGATAATGAGTTTATATGTAGAAAAAAGAGAGAAACATATGTTAGTATTAGAGCATATATCCTAATATTAGTCTTACTTACCACCGAAGTGCATTCTGGGGAGGGTAGCGATAACTACCCAGGATAGTTAAAAAAAAAAAAAAAGGAACGGAGGACAGAGAGAACCCAGAGCACAAGAAGAGGCAACTGGGAGAACGTTCCAGATATACACGTCAGAGAGCAAAGAGGGCGGGACAAGCGAGTCAGAGCAAGGGCCATGAGGACAGGCTAGTTTTGCATTGTCAAATATGACTACATGTTCTTCTGATTTCATGGAAAGACCGAATAAAGAATTTAAACTTTTACAAACAGACTAAAGAGGGCTATTTCTAATATTAAGTTAATTTCAACTCCAAGGCAGCCCACCTGTTAATATTACGAAAATATTCTTGGCGACGACGAATTTACATTTCATACATGAATTTTGTTCTCATCATGGGTGTATTTATTTTCGATCACAGGCGAATTTACTTTCCGGAAAGAGTGTATAACTAGTGTGTTCATTTGATTGGATAACAAAACGTGATTTTAACTATAAAAAACTTTTTTTCTGTTTATTACTTTTTTTCTTTAACTTGAATGTAAAACAGCGGCCTCACCCTGCTTTGTGGTTCCAACAACCTACTGTATGGTGTACCGTACCCTCCACTTACTTTAGGGATTGGCATTATTAAGTTAATGTCATTCAGAAAGGACAGTAGAGCAGTAGGATTCAACCCCTGCCCGCGACGGTGGAGAGTTTTATAGACGGGAAGATAGCGGCCTCACCCTGCTTTGTGGTTTCAACAACCTATTGTATGGTGTACCGTACCCTCCACTTACTTTAGGGATTGGCATTATTAAGTTAATGTCATTCAGAAAGGACAGTAAAGCAGTAGGGTTCAACCCCTGCCCGCGACGGTGGAGAATCTTCCTTCAAGTTTCTTTTTTTTTTCAAAAAGTGACTGTATACGTTTATATATTAGAAGAAAAAGGAAGAAAAGAAACTAATATCTATTACTTTAAGCTGTTTATACTAGAGCCAGTTTTTTTCCTGAACGAATACTTTTTATGAAGTTCTCGATTTACAAATTATAATGTTTTGCCAGTACTTTGAACCTTCAGACTCAACTTTGACTCAACGTTAAATCGCCCTGTCAAAAAGCAGTTCTGTCGGAACAAATATTACTGTAATATGAGTAACCAAGGTGGTGAAAAGACTTTGAAAAAAAAAAGGGTATAATCAAACAAAGAGAAATGTTGGGTTATTGTTTATTAAAAAATGAGATAATAATATACTTTGACGTTCAGGAAGTGTTTGAGGAATATCGGCAGCTTCTTTCATCATATAATATGATGTTTTGGCAGCATAGTTAATAACTTCCAATTTATCGCGCTGTAAGCTATACATCACCTTCTTTCTTCTAAGATCGCTAATGTATAAATTCTCAAACTTATCAATTGAATCTGCCAATTCTTGACAGATATCATTATCAGAGGTAAAACGTTTTCAATTGATTATGATATGATTCAATCAAGTTTTTCGTATGGAAAGAGGCACTTGGTCGCCAGGCTTTACAGAAAAGTTCCTTTTTGACCAATCATCTTGTTCTAAAATAAGCAAGGAGTTGCTCTTTGTCTTTGAAGATTGCTTATAACAGGATATTGTCGTTTAAATACCCACTTAGAATGCGAGAACGCGTCCTTTTTGAACTGTTTCTCGAACTTGTCAGACGTAGTAAAGATGATGGTCTCACCACTTTCCTCATAATCTGGAACAGTAGGGCAAACAAAATCAGCAGTAATAGAGACGGGGGTACTTCTAAAGTTGGTAGACATTTCAGTAGATGATGTATATTGATGTAAATAGTCAGAAGTATGTTATCTAATTTGTGTGCCTGTTCATTAGTTGAGGTAGTTTATTTATTATCCATTGGAGAATGATTTCTTTGTTGTAATTGATATATCAAAATCATATAAAACAATGAATAGTTATTTTTCTTTTTCTTCTCCTCTTTACTATTCCTAATATTCACTAATGCGTGAAAAGAAAAAGCAAAGAGTGGTATATGATCCCGAAAAGACTATGATCAATAGACCAGGAAGCTGGAAGCGAAGTGCAAGTGAAGAATTAGCTGGTTCATCATCCAAACGTGCCCGTAGAACACCGGAAAGAGAAGAATATCCTATGAACACTTTCATGGAACAACTCGAAATTCACGTTTCTTCAGTTCATTCTTTGACATTGACAAGATCAACTCTCTTTGCGCTAGCTATGGCTTAAAGTTCGCCCATAATATACATGCACTGCCTGGGGTGAAAACAGTTCGAATTAATGGATACCTACGGAATCTGACTCCTTCCAGAACAGCTACTCTTCTTTCTCATACGAGAAGTATAAAAAGAAATTATGGAGCATTTGAACGTGAGATGCCATATAGAAGAATGATTCAGCAAGCAGAAGTTGATGCACTGCAAAGACAATTAAAGAAAATTAATTCTGAATGATGAGAGTTTATGCTTAGAAACAGTATCCGCGACTTAAAGAAACAATGGATAAGAAGTACAGATAGAAGACTAATAGCCGCTGATATAGAACAAAACAATAGGCTCTATCAAAAAATTCAACAAACGAAAGCTTCTAGAGATGTTATAAACGAAAGGCTTATAGACACGAAACAGCAATTGTCAGATGCCAGAAGAAAATTATATAATGGTATTAATCAAACCACTTCCTATGGCAGCAATAATAACCAGCTACCTCGTGTTGAAAATTTCAAGCTTGATGACACTCAGTCTGATCTAACAAATTTCGCTTTTTCTGGGACGAATAATGGTTTAGTGACAATGACAGAAACAGTAAAATTATCACTAGATCAATTCAAGTTTCATCTCAAGTTATATAACAAGTATTCAGCTTTGACAGAAGGTAATTTGATACAGCTTATTTTTGTGTATATTGAATCTAATCTATTTGCAGATACTACCAGGCTTCAAGCTTCCGCAGAAGAAGCAACGTTCAAGTTTGCAAAGCCTTTCAAAGTACACGCGTCCGACATTGCGTATGGTAGTGGTGCAATTAAATTTAGAGCAAAGTTTCAACATGCCAAGAAAAAAAAGCTAAAGTTATCTCAGAAATTGAAGCGAAACTTAGCGAATGCAGCTTCCAAGAAATATGCAGCGTTAATGAATTAGACAATTGGTATAATGGAAGAGTCACGCACCAAGACGTACTTCGAGATTTCTATTACTCCCGACAAAGAGTACGCCAATTACGAACGTATGAACTGCAAAAGCGAAAGTATATCGACAAGCTATGTTCTCAAGAGCGATCTTATATGACCTCAAGCAGTAAGAAACCATCAATAATGTTTATTGGAGATAGCGGATTCTGTTTTGAATTGTCCATAAAAGGTTACCAAAGATATGGAGGATACTGGAAGCCTATCAAGCATAGCTTATACATTTCTGTTTGCATAACAAGCGAATATAATACGTCGCAAACTTGCATTTTTTGTTTTAAAAAGCTATTACATCCAAAGCGCAGTACAGCAGACAAGAATGGCCGTATCAATTTAAAAAATGTGAATGGTGCTTTTGTTTGCGTGAACCCGTCCTGTCCGTCAGTAAAAGCAGGTCAAAACACTCATGCTAGAGACATACTGAGTGCTGTTGCTATTGGCTTGTCTGGGATGGCGATTTTACTGCTTGGAACAACATTCCCTCAATTCAACAGAAATATCAGTCCATTGCAGACTGATCAATTCAACCAACTTGCTGCAGCTTTCTGTACAGGAAACGCTGTTAAGCCTATTACCGCTGATAATAATACCTAGGGTAAGTTGTATTTGACAAAAAATGATTATAGGAAAATACTAACTTTATTGGTACGTCTGTTTTTTTTATTATTCCTCTTTTTCATTTTGTTTCGGTATGTATTTGAGAATATATGCATATCCCATTTACTAATTTTATATCTGTGTCTCAATTCTGAGAATCGTAGTTCATTTACCCTCTCAGTACTTTGAATGTTAAAATCAAAATAAAATGCAAAAAACAGAACTTTCCTTATATTTGTTGATTGTTGATTGTGTGAGTGTATCGCAACAAAGAGGAGAGCTTTGTATGTCTGTGCATACTAGAATATTCATTTAAAAAGTTATTGACTCTCTGTACCAATAACAGACTTATAGTGCTCCAGGTACCAATCTGCAGTTGGTACCTGGAGCAATGTACTTCAATCAGCACATTTTTACACTACCTCAATTCTTGATTTGTCCTGTCATCTTATAAAGAAAGACATTGTGTTAAAAGCTGTCTTTCGCACCCAAGCCCTTTGATTAACATTATTGTACACAGCATGTGTCTGATTTAGATGCATCACCAAAATATCAAGAACAAGATGCTTCTCTAGACAAAAGCAAGTGCTATCATATAACCTTTGACTCCTCTTTTCCCCCAAGTATTATAGATCACATCTAATCAAACGTTTTTTTTAATGCTAATCCACATGAGAGCTCTTATCTAAACATGACGTACAGTGTGGGTGAAATACTTTATAGATAGCCAGTTCCCATGGAAGAGTGTTGCAATCAAAATTTGCAAGAAAGACTTATTCAAAGCCCCGCAAAGATACCATCAAGATAACAAACTTATGGGAAAAGACTTATCAACGGCATCTGTTTATAATGAGTCCTAAAATGTGCGACAACGGTTTTTTACTTCTTCTTTTTCTTATTACTATAAACAGTAGCATTTTCAGTACGGGATTCCACGGGTTTACTGGTGAGTGGGAAGTTCATACGTCATTTATCCTCCATCAAATGGTAAATGTAGAATACATAAGTGAGAACGAAGGCGTCTCGAAGAGCTCTCTCTGTCGACAGCATTTCCTTTACGTAATAGAAATATAACCATTGTACCCAGATTGTGTAGCTGAAGGCAGATATAGGTGTATTTATGGAAAAGAGGCTTAATTAATTCAGACAAGGAAATAATAAACATGGTTATAAAATGCATTCACACAGCAAAAAAAAGAGAGATCGAAAAGATGTGATAAGAAAAATACATCTTTAATGACAGGGAATGGAAACTGTCCAAAAGAGGAAGTTCGGTTACAAAAGGCGGGTGTCATTAACATTGGTTCCATTAATACCGGTGATCTGGAAGAGAGATGTTTTACAAACTTCCCAAATGATGTTTCTTATGATTCTTAAACGAAAAGCCTTTATGCCATCGTTGTATGCACAATAAATATAATTACAACACGTTGCTTGGTTTATTATTATAAATGAGCACTGCTTGGCTTGTGGTAACTTTTTACTACAAGATCATGATTGGCTGTATAGACATCGTATGTGCAAGTCTTCTGATTTGCGGGCAAGCATGATTTAGTTAACATTTTGAGTGGTCACGATTGCTATTTATAGACAGAATGGATTATGTAAGATGTTCATATATTGAATGTTTGGCTGTCATGGAGAGAATGAGAGCTTGTAGTGAAAGTGATGCTTTCTAGGATCTTTTGTATAATCCATAAACTTGAGAAGGACAAGGTAACGGTAGTGTAACACACTCTGCTTGCGATACATATAAAAAATTGATCCATGTCTCTCCCAGATGAAACCTCTAGAAATCATCGAGCTTCATTATAATTAATTCATCAAGAAACCAATTGTTTGAGACGATGATATCCAGAAGTTTTTAAATCAAAACATGAAGAAACCGACTTGGTTTCACATAACAAGAAATATACCAAAAAAACGAATCAGATCAAGATATTCATTTACAGACCGTAGAATGAGCCTTATTCACTCGAAAAGCTTGACAAGATAAAGCGAAAAGACGGGCACACAGTGGATCTCTAAATACAAGAGTTAAAGTGTGGCTTTTATATTGTGTCTATTGTATGTAGTTATTGCCTTGATGTCATTATTAATTTTTGGATCATCATTTGATTTGATGTTTGTAAACCTTTGCAGTGTAAGTATTCCTCTTTGTTAGCTTTAATATGAAGGAAAGATCAAGATAAATCCTAATAAGTTCAAGCTAAGGTCTTGTAAAGAAATTGCACTCTGTGGTCATTCAGAACAAAATGATTACGTAAATTCAATCTCAGACTACAACCTTGAGCGACAAAGGTAATGTTAAGAAAGTTATTAGCAAGTTTAGAGACAGACCAATTCAAGCCATAAAACAATAGTAGTTTATTAGATGCATTAAAACATGTCTCTCCTGTGCGACAATATTGTCTCTCTTCTTTCTGTAGATGCAAAGATATATTTGTATTATTATTATTAGTACAACACAATGTGAAAAGTAGGTCAGGTCGGGGACCATTCGTTCAATAAGGTTTATTATAATGTTACACATTACTTCCCAGTCCCTGTAGAATGTCGGTATGAATGAACATAATGCTGCCTAATAGACATTTGTAAACCTATCAATTGTTCTATAAACATTCATGCACTCTTTATGATACAGTATTTGAAAGTATAGGACATGATCGTCTCTGATGTACTAGCTGAGATCGATCCATTCATTAGCCTAACCCCACAGTAAGATAGCCACTGAAAGGTGGTGTAACGGGATAAATCATTCCATTTTTTGCACAGAGTTCGTCTTTATTGGCTAACTAGATCATATTTAATGCCCCGCATCTTTTCCCACCAAAAAAAAGTAATCATCTATATTTATGATCAGCTCGTCTTTCCGCGGAGACCCATAAAAGGCAAGTTGTGCTTTTAAGAATGGCTTACTTAAGCCAGCAGATGATTTGTTTGGTTAATTTTAAATCCCAGGTTACCATCGAAAACATCTGTTCCAATACGTCCCAACCAATATAAGTAATCCCCACAATTGATATACCATCACATTGGGAACACAAAAGAGAAACTGAAATATACCAATCGCTCACTTCAGTGTTGTTATTCGCCTGGATTTTATTGAATTATTCAAGAATAAAACACTGTGTCAAAAAAAGAAACAGTAAAGCATATATAAAAAGGCAATTCCTTTTCAGTTCTATTTTCTTTCTTTCTTTACATCAAATCAACTTTATTTTATTTTATACTTCTTCAACTCTTTATTCCAACACAGTCCCTGTTACTGAAGTCTAATAGTTTAAACCGACTATATATTTTTTATAAATGGGTTATTTAACAAAATTAACCACCAATGTTTACGTATGTTTCTCTCTTTATTTATTATAAACATAATAACCTATTTAATTATAGTGCATTGGTGGATTTGCCGCTATTGCCGGTATCATGTTTGGTTTTGATATTGGTTCTAACTCTGGTGTCATTGGTACTCACCAGTAAGTCGTAGAAGCTTCAATTTTTTCTTTTTTTAAATTTCTAATTCACGCCCCTTTTTTTATAGGTACCTTAATTATTTCAACCATCCTAGTGACGTCTTGCAGGGTGGTATTAACGGTGCACTTTCCGCTGGTTGTTTCGTAGGTGCATTGATTGCTGGTTACCCTGCTGATCGCTTCTCTCGTAAATACACTCTCATCGCTGCCTCTTTCCTCTTCATCATCGGTTCTATTCTTCAAGCTGCTTCAAATGGCGTTGCTATGCTTTGTGCTGGTCGTGTCATTAACGGTTTATCTGTCGGTATCACCTCTATGGTTGTCCCTCTTTATCAATCTGAAATCTCTCCTAAAGAAATTCGTGGTCGTATTGTCTCTGTTCAGCAATGGAGTATTACCTGGGGTATTATGATTGCGTAAGTATACATATTTTCCTCGCTTGATCTGATCTGGTGACTGATTTCAACCAATAGTTTCTGGATTCAATATGGATGTCAATACATCGATAGTACTGCCGCTTTCCGTATTCCTTGGGCCGTTCAAGGTGTTCCTGCCGTCATTCTCTGCATGGGTATGTGGTTCTTCCCCTTCTCTCCCCGTTGGCTCGCTGATAAAGGTCGTTTGGATGAAGCTCTCAAAGTTCTTGCTGATATTCACGGTAATGGCGACCCAAGCCACCCTCGTGTCCAATTGGAAATGGAGGAAATCAGAGCTACTATTCAATTCGATAAGGAAGTTGCTTCCCATCGTTACACTGACTTATTCCAACCTGGATTGGCTTACCGTGTCTTCCTCGGTGTCTGTCTTCAAATTTGGCAACAATTGACTGGTATGAACATTATCATGTTCTACGCCGTCTTGCTCTTCCAACAAGCTGGTATTGGTGACACCCAAGAAGCAAGTCTTCTTTCCTCTGGTATCTCTTATGTCGTTAACGTTGTCATGACTATTCCTGCTATTATCTTTGTTGACAAGTGGGGTCGTCGTCCTACTTTGATTCTTGGTGCCTTAGTCATGTCTATCTTCTTGTGGGCCGTCGGTGGTGTCTTGGCTGTTAACACCTGGGCTGTTGATCCCAAGGATGGCAAATGGTATGTCCATATTGATTCCAAGACACAAGCCAATGGTGTCGTTGCTTGTATTTATCTCTTCGTTGCCACCTTTGCTACCACATGGGGTCCTCTTGGTTGGGTCTATCCTGCAGAAATTTATCCTCTCCGTGTCCGTGCCATGGCTGTCTCCCTCTCTACTGCTTCCAACTGGCTCTTCAACTGGGTTCTTAACTTTGTCGTTCCTATCTTGATGCAACGTATTCACTACGGTTTATACCTCTTATTCGCTGCTTTCAACTTCTTGATGTGTCTCCACGTCTACTTCTGCTACCCCGAAACCAAGGGCTACACTCTTGAAGAAATGGACATTGTCTTCCAACACAATCCCAGAAAGAAGATTCCTCGTGAAGTCTTGGATGAATGGGTTGCCAATAAGGGTATTCACCAAGATAATACCTTTGAAAACTCTGGCTCCGTGTCTGAGAAGAAGGTTGAAGCTTAAACTACTTCAATATTTCCTTTTACATTATTGTATGCATAACCCTTTAATCACCTTTAAAATATAATCATTTAATACTTGCTCGTAAAGTAACTTTTACATAATAACAAATAAAGTTACTCATTTTACTGTATTCAGCATTGTCTACTTGACCAAACAATAGCTTTCTTTATTATATTTAGATCCAAACTATGTTTATGCTACTATTAAAGATATCACTATACAAGTCTATCTCATAAAGACTAATTCATAGCTCAATTTACTAACAAAAGACGCTATAAACTTGATCAACTTGGAGCTGAAATTTTCGCTGTCCAAAAAGAAAAAAATGTTTTCTTTTACGCGCTTGCTCCGCCCGAGGTTAAACTGTTTATACCGACATTCTAAATCACCCATAGCAGCCATGGCAAGAGAAATCAAGAGTCAGACGACCACAACAGAAACGGTGGTCAAGAGAACGACTGAAGAGACACAAGAGCAAGTAAAAGTGAAGAAAACAAAGAAGGAAGAGGTGACAGTGAAAAAGAAGAAGTCTGGATGGGAGCCGTTCGATCCGTCATTACCAAACAATATGACATTCCCTACAAGCTTTAATTTTCCCAAAAAACCCGAAAACACAATTACTTTTGCTTCTTATAACGTTGCTAGCTTGCCTGCTAGTATTAAAAAGGGTTTCAATAAATACGTAGACGCTGAGGATGCAGATATATTATGCGTACAAGAGACCAAGGTGAATAAGCCTCTGGACACGGCAGTCAGCAAGGAGATCTATCCACATCAATATTGGACATTTAGCTCAAAGAAAGGTTATGGTAAGTTGTATCACTCATCATCTTATTCTGCGCGCGCAAGGCTAATCTTTCAAAACAAGCGGGTATCGCTGTCTTTTCAAAGTTCAAGCCAAAGGAAGTGACCTATGGTATACCCAAGTTTGACGGAGACCAAGAAGGCCGTGTGATCACCTTGGAATTTGACAATAACATTGTTCTTATCGCAAGTTATGTACCTAATGCAGGTGATAAGCTAGTACGGTTACCAGAACGCCGCATTTTCAATGATCATATGGAAAAGTACATTCGATCATTTCAAAAAGAAGGTAAATCTGTTATCTGGACAGGCGATCTAAATGTGGCTCATACACCAAACGACTTGGCTCGACCTGCAACCAACGAAAGATCGGCTGGTTTCACTATTGAAGAAAGAACGGATTTTAGCAAGGTGCTTAATCCATCAGATGATGGTTTGCCTGGTTTGGTTGATACCTGGAGACACTTTCATCCTGAGCAAAAGGGACATTATACGTACTACAGTTATCGTTTCAAGTGTCGTGAAAAGTTAATAGGCTGGAGATTGGACTATTTCACAGTGACTCCTGATTTACTTGACAAAATTGTCTCTAGCGAAATCAGACATGAGGCATGGGGAGCAAGTGATCACGTGCCTATTATTCTTACACTTAAGGATGTTATATTATAAGGTTTATTTAAGGAGAAGAAGGACGTAATAGCGGATGGTAGTAGTAGTAGTGGTGGTAGTAGTAGTAGTAATACTATTAAAAAAAATGAAAATAAAGTCTACATGTAATGTGTACATAGTATGAGTGAATTAGAGAGCGTTTGGCTTTTGCTCAATCTGATCAGGTTTTAAAGGTGCGTTTGCATTGGTTAACGTAGGAGATGTTATATTGGAAGTTGTTTGGTAGTAATGCTGTGGCTGTGGTTGCTGTGGTTGTTGGTATCCATAGTCCTGATATTGATGGGGCTGTTGATATGCATTACTATTTGCATTATAGTCATAAATGGGTTCGTTAGGAGAGTAATGTTCTTGATGATATTCCTGAGGATAGTTATTTTGCTGATATCCATACTCTTCGTCTGTCAGATTCATATAACCTGTATTGGGAGGAACAAATCGACGTGCGTGTTGGAAAGGTGATACTGGTGCACCATGCTCGGGTGCGTTGTTTCCAGCAGGATTTTCCGACATTTTCATGTCATCAGTGTTATTTCCGAAATCATCATGAGAATTGGCACCTCGGCGGCGAGTACGACTGGCACAACCACCGTGACGGTTCAGCCATGTTAAGGCACCAGCAATAACAGCAATGCCGACTATAGATAAATGATATAAGTTGATGCTACAGAAAGTCACGAGAAGAACTTACCTAGACCGCCTACTACTGAACCAGCAATAGTTGCCGTTTTGTTTGAGTTACTTGGTTCCACCGCTGACGGTGATGTAGTACTAGTAGAGGAAGGGGGTGCATTGGAACTAGTAGTGGGTGTAGTATCATCCGTGCTTCCGGTTGCTGATTGGTTATTTGTTGTAGATCCTCTAGTTCTTCTTGTCGTCGTGGTGGATGCCTGATCGGCTGTCGTTGTGGTAGCTGTCGGAGAAGGATCTTGTGTTGTGGGGTTCGCTGTGGTTGTAGGAGGATTGTTTGTCGTATTAGGTGTGGTATTATCAGGCGTATTTGCTGACGTAGGAGGATTAGTCGTCGTTGGATTATCCTTCGTCGTCGTAGCCTGAGGCGTGCTCTGAGGAGGAGGAGTATCGGACGTTGGCTGAGGCTGCTGTTGTTGAGAAACTTGCGCAGCGCCAATAGAAGCATCACCGCCTGCTTTTTGAGATGAAACTAGTTGTAATAGCAAGAAAACAACAATAGCTGAAGAAGTTAAGGAAAGTCTCATAGCTGTTTGTAAAAGAAAGGAAAAGGAGAAAAAAAGAAGGAAAGGAAGAAAGGAGTTATTTAAAAGGACAACAGCAGTAAAAAAATCTTTTTATAACTTTGGATGTAATACAGGATGTTCCATCTGTCTTTGATGATATTTTCTTTCATTGGGTATCGGAGAATTTACATATTGGATTCTCCAGGTGCATACTCATTGGTCACCTGATGATGAGCTCCAGACCCTTTTAGCACTCAAAATGTCCTTTCTCTCAGTGAAACTTGACCTCTTTTTTTGGAAATTATTTATAGATTCATTTAGCCAAGAAATCTTTACATAAATCCTAGTTTTCTTATCCAAAGGAGACTATGAATTAGTAAAGTCGAGAGATTATAAAGTATTAAAATGCTTCAACTGTAAGAAGAATGTAACCTATATTCCATAAGGGGGGAGGGAATTTATTACCAATAGCTGTCATATGTTTCTAGACTCTTTTAACTGAGTGTCCTGAGTTTTTGTTTTGTATATCAATTAATACTCTTGAGGTTTTAGATTTGTTGATTTAATCAAAGACAAGCTAGTGATTATTTCATGGTTAAACGTGAGGCTAATTATATGAAAGTATGATGATACAGAAAAGATAAAGGATATTCTTTCGTGTCAAGGCTAAATTGATCTATTTTCCCTGAATCAAATCCTACGATTATAAAGGATATTACTGTGAAAAAAAAAAAGAAGGGGTCTAAGGCTGATAAATGACCTTAATTCTGTGCAATACCATTGGCTAGTATAACATCATTTATACCAGTAGATATTGACATGTATTGTAGTGAATTACAATTAGATATCTAAAAAAGTTAAAATAGTAAGCTGATAAAGATTAAAAAGTGGCAAGTTTCAAAGAAGTCCAGGAGATTTATTGTTTAATACAGTAATGATCTTGGTCATGCATCATCCGTGTCTTGAGGACGACTGGCAATAATCAAACAAAAGAGCTCATTGTGACTGGTCTTTGTTCTTTCTGCTGTTTAATATCAACGACAATGAAAACGACTCTATTATTTTTATGCTTCAAATAGATACATTGTTAAATATATTAAGCTTGGATTTTTATACTATTACTAAAGACATTTTGTTTAACCCAATCAAATTTAGGCTCACTCTCTTTATTCATCCTAATAAGATTGTTAAATATAGTAAAGAGAGTAAACAAGACAAGCAATAAGTGTATATGTGTTTGTATAACAAAGTTTATTATTATAAAGCTTGTAATTATTATTACAAAGTGAAAATTTGTCTTCAAAAAAAGAGAGACAATGGAGAGTTTCACAACAATGTTTAAAGCATTGGGAAAAGCAGAAAATTTCCATGCTTGTCACATTTTTTTTTTTTCTATCCGGAAAAAAAAGTTCAAGAGCCTTGTTAATTTCATTTTATTCCTTTTCTTTTATTTTTACGTTTTTCCATGGACTTTTGGGTAAACGAAAAGAGTAATACCCATAAGCAGTCGAACTTGTCGAACAGTATACCTTCAATCAGGTAGTGTCTCTTTTTATTTTAATAATCACACATTAAAGAGTTTAGCTGGTTAGACCATTGGATGATAAACCAAGTTCGCGTGTCTTTAGTGCATTACGTAGATCGCGTGCAGATACAATGCCTTCTCAATCTGCTGCTGTATTTCCATCTGATATGTTTTCAGACATAATTCATCGTCATCGTTCTGGTTCTATTACTTTACCCGCGGATAAAGACGATGAGGATAATAAAGACGATCTTTCGAGTCCAATAGATGAAAATACATCGAGCACTATTGCATCTACTTTAGCATCACTCGGTCTAACCGATGATGAAAATACTGCTACAACAACAACAACTACTACTACTACTACAACAACCAATAACCGAAATCGATCTTACACCATTCAAGGTGCAGCCACCAGTGAGGCTTTTGGATTTCATCCCTTTTCCCCACACACCCAGTCGAGTATCTTACAGCGTCCTCGAGCGATCAGTTTGGGAATGGCAGATTCGTTTTCTCCTTTTCAACACGAGCAACAGCAATCGTCCAAGTTGCACATAGAGCAAAAACATTCACCAATCTTGAGATCTTCTCGGAGTACAAACAATTTACTAGATACCACCCATTACTTTTCAAATGAGAATATCATAGATAATGAAGGAAAAGAAGTAATGCGCTTTTTAGTATAAATCTATTCTTTGCACTAACATTTCGTATGTACGTCAGGATTCAGGTGACTCTCCTTCTTCGTCTCAAGCACAAATACCCTCTCGTGCTCTTTGGTTAGGTAATATCAATCCTAGCGTGAGTGTACCTGATCTCGTACACATGTTTTCTGCGTATGGCCCAGTGGAAAGTGCAAGAATTCTGTCAGATAAAGAATGTGCCTTTGTTAATTTTTTGACAGTTGATTCAGCTGTGGCTGCCAAGAATGATTTGGAAACAAGATTGGGTTCAAAACTGGCAGGAACCCCTGTTCGTGTCGGCTTTGGCAAGGCAGATGTGAGTTCAGCCATGGCAGATACAAGTCCTAATATTCAAGGGCCTACACGCGCTTTATGTAAGTAAGTTCTGAATAAAAGAAAATAGTATTAACTCTCATCTTTATTATTAGGGGTTGGTAATATTCCTACCAATACAAGCGCAAACGCACTTCGTAACATATTCCAAGCCTTTGGGTCTATTGAATCCGTTCGAATCCTGTCACACAAAAACTGTGGATTTATCAATTTTGAGCGACAGGAGGATGCAGTTCATGCCAGGAAAGCACTTCAAAATAAAGAGATTTTCGGGCCAGGAACTGGTACTGTTCGTATCGGCTTTGCAAAGGCGCCTTCTGCCTCGGATGGTGTGGATTTAGACGACGGATTACCCGTGACAGATAGTTATCAGGCAGCTCAATGGGCGACAGCGGTCATGATGGCCAACATGATGATGAATGCATCTGGGCAACCCCCTACAGCGCAACCTAGCTTGTTTGTGGCTATTGCCTCGGAGAGACTGTTTATCATGAAACAGCTGGGACTTGAACCATCTGAGAAGCTTAAGGGTTTGTATAATAGATATATATATATACATGCTTCAAAAATTAACTTTAATCAAAAGTGGATAGAATCCCAATAGTGTATCATTCTGCTATACCACCTGTACCTGAATTGGGGCCCGACAGAAAGCTAGATCCTCTTTCGCTTCGGGAGATGAGAAAAAAGTTAGAAAATGAAGAATCAGTGTCTTTGGAACAAGCAGAATCAATTGCATCAGATTGCATGGACGAAATTGTTGAGCTCTGCAGCGGTAAGATATACACGAGTACGTCCTGTATTGCATCACTTACAACTTTTATATAGACTATATCGGAAACACAGTGATCCAAAAGCTATTTGAATGCTGTACTGAAGAAACAAAACTCGAAATGCTAAAGAAAATTGCCCCACATCTGGCCTCTATTGGGATTCATAAGAATGGCACTTGGGCTGCACAAAAGATTATTGATTTTGCTAATGAACCAGAACAAATTCAGCTCATAAAGGAGTATATAGCGCCCTACATTCCTTTGCTGCTACTAGATCAATATGGAAATTACGTTGTCCAGTGCTGTCTTGTTAAGCAAAATAACCAGTATATCTTTGACGCCATTGTTGACAAGTGCTGGGAAATTGGACAAGGACGGTTTGGTGCTCGTGCTGTAAGATCTATATTAGACAATCCAATGATCACCCAAGAGCAACGTGTAAGTGTATGATTGTTATATGAGATACTCTATTGATACCTTGATCTATTTATTCTAGGTGTATGTAGCAGCAAGCATTGTTCAAAATGCGACATTATTAACAACAAATGCCAATGGTAATTTATTATTGAACTGGTTTTTGGATAGCTCACAGCTTCCTGGACGTTATCGTGTTCTCTGTCCACGCTTATTGCCATATCTAAGCAAATTATGTATCAATAAGCTTGGCTCAATAACTGTACAAAAGATTATTCAACAATCTGAGGAACCAGATGCAGCCACTCTGATAATGAACTCGCTTTCAGAGAAAGCAAGATCAGATTTAATGACAAGAAAATGAAATTTAGTATAGAAAAAGTGTTTTATAAATGTACATCATAGTTTTCTTTTAAAATTGCTCTTGTAAAAAAAAAAAAAAAAAAAATAATAATAATGTTTAATGACAAATAAAGAGAAAATACTCACAAATTTAGATCTCAATTTTAAATGATGTGCACATCATTAAATTTCTTATTTTAGTCTAGTTTCACAAAGATGAAGGAGATCGACCACTTCTCTTTTCTTTCTTTCTTTCTTTCTTCTCTTTTCTCTCTCTTTTATTTGAAAGCAAGATGGGGAAGGATAATAAGCAAATAAATGAGCCACTTTTAAATAGTGCAGAAGATATTCAAGAGGATATCATACTGGATAATGCATGGCCCTCCAAGGGAAACCCTCAGTCATTTATTGTAATATAGCATATGATATATGTATATACTATAGAGACTAACTTATTTATCAGTCTAAATATAAACTATACATCATTGGTAGTTGCTGCATCACTATACTAAGTACTCTTATCATCGCTCTTACCTTATCGCCCTTTAAGCTGACACTACACAACTATACAAGATCAGTTGGTGGTAAAAAGATCAAACTCGAGATTAATGTCAATAACAATATCTATAATAGACAATGTAAAGCCTAATAATATCATCATGATGATCAGTGATGGTCTAGGTCCAGCCTCTGTTTCATTTGCTAGAACATATTACCAATACACGAATAATAAGCCGTATGACTATCAGATGCCACTAGACACCATTCATATTGGTCAATCACGTACTCGAAGTTCTTCCACACTAGTGACTGATAGTGCTGCTGGTGCAACAGCCTTTAGTTGCAACATAAAAACATATAATGGTGCTGTGGGAGGTAGACAGTAAAAATATATATAAAAAAAGACCCCCTTCTCATCTTTTATTTTATGCATAGTGGACCCTCATAAAAATCCCTGTGGCACGATCCTTGAATCTGCCAAACATACTCAGGGAATGCTAACAGCACTTGTAGCTACGTCACGCATCACACATGCTACACCTGCTTCTTTTTCAGCACATGTCACAGACAGAGATAATGAAAATAAGATTGCTATGCAACAAATTGGAGATAATCCATTAGGTCGTAGTGTCGATTTAATGTTTGGTGGTGGCTATTGTTACTTTTTACCCAAATCGTCCAAAGATAGTTGTCGCTCAGACCAACGACATTTACTGAACGAGGCCAAGGACAAATATGAATGGAATACAGTCATTTATAATAACAAGACCGCATTTGATGATTTACCTGTTGACCCTAACATCTTACCGGCTATCAGCTTATTCTCCTTTGATGTAAATAGCGACACATATATTCAATACAAAAAAAGAGATTGATGTAAATTATATATAGCACATGGCTTATGAAATCGACCGAGTTCCCAGTAAGGAACCTAGTTTATCCGAAATGTCCCAAAAGGCTCTTGATATTCTCTTCAAAGCGACTGAAAACACTGACAAGGGATTCTTTATTATGATTGAAGGCAGTCGAATTGACATGGCTGCTCACTCGTAAAGTATAGTAAAGGGAATTGAATTGAGTGATTACTGACAAAGCTCCAATAGGAATGACCCTGCTACACACGTGCATGAGATTCTAGAATATCAAAGAACAGTAGAACTTGTCAAAAAGTATGTGGATGAACATCCAGATACTATCATGATTTCAACAAGTGATCACGAAACAGGTGGACTGTCTTTAGCCAGACAGGTCTCACATGCATATCCAGAATATCTTTGGTATCCAGATGTACTTGCCAATGTGAAGAGTTCAACTGTAGCTTTGGCAGATTTGGTATCTCAAAATAGGACAAAGGAATATGTTGTAGAAACAGTCTTAAAAGATCGTCTTGGAATCACGGATGCAACTGATGAAGAAATTGAACAACTGTTAAAATCAGGAGGTAATATTGACTATTATCTGGCAGAAATGGTCTCAATTAGGGCTCAGCTGGGAGTAAGTTATTTAGTATGATCGCTTGCTAGTTTACACATTTTTTTTTTTTTAGTGGGCAACTCATGGTCATAGTGGAGTAGATGTTAATCTGTATGCTTATGGAAATGGTACAGAAAGGCTTGCAGGCAGCCACGAGAATACAGAAATAGGACAGTTTATTACCAATACACTTGGCTTGGATCTAAAAGGGATCACAAAACAATTAAACAAGTAAGTCAATTTGTTATGCTATCTTTCTTTAACATTTTGTTTTTTCTAGAAATAACCCATCTTTTCATTTATCAAATATGACAGCTGAGGACAAACTAGAATATAATCATGTCCTTCAGCATTATCATCATGTCCCTTCGCACTTGAAGCATCCTAATTTATAGAAATAAAACTCTTTAACTTGTTACACCTTGTAAACAGACTCCCCCTCTCTATGAACACAATGTCTATCACTGATATACAATAGTGTAACAACTAAAATCAAGTAAAAGAGAGTCAATTCGATTCTAATTGACATTTTTTTTTTTACAAGTTGCATAATTAAAAAAAAAAGAGGAGCAAATATTTATGAGTAACAAGGTTTGTTTGATTTTCTTTTTCATGAGTAATGCTTTTTCTACCATTTTCATAAACCGACATTAGAACCAATCAAAATTGAGAATGTTACTCAACCTTATCCTTTTTTTTATCCCCACAGAGAAAAAAAAAAATATACCTTTTATTTATCAACATGCCTTCACCACCTAAACCTTGGGAAGTGAATAATCCTAATGCTTCAGCCGCTGTGACTTCTCCTATCGCTGCAACTAATCTAACAACTAACACAGCGCCTGACATTCCTAGTCGTCCAACAACAACAACAACAAATGATACCATTACAACTCCAGCTAGACCCTTGGGTACATTTCACTACTTGTAATTTATTATATTTATTAAAAATAAATGATAGGATACTCGAATGGATACGGCTCCACTGGATACGGAACTACTGGATATGGATCATATGGATCCACTGGTTATGGAACTACTGGCTATGGAACCACTGGATATGGATCATATGGAACCACTGGCTACGGTGGTATTGGATCCACTGGTTATGGTAGCTATGGTGGCTATGGAAATTATGGTAGCTCATATGGAGGTTACGGAAGCTATGGCCGTTATGGTGGAGGATATGGTATGGGTTATGGTATGAACCGTTTTGGACCTATGAATCGTCCTGGAGAAGATATGCCCCTTACTCAGCGTATGGAAATGGGTACTCGACCAGCATTTGAAGTAGTAGAGAACATTGTCGGATCCTTTGGTGGATTTGCTCAAATGCTTGAATCAACCTTTATGGCAACACATTCGAGCTTTATGGCCATGATGGGAGTTGCTGAACAATTAGGATATCTCAGAAACTATCTAGGACAGGTGTTTAGCGTCTTTGCCCTCTATCGTCTGGTAAAGCGATTTATTCAAAAAATAACTGGACGAGCACCCGCTGTTAAACCGATGGAGATCAATGCATCAGAATTTTATCAGTTTGACCAAACAAGCAAACCTAAGATGTCACGTAAACCATTCATTGTGTTCATGCTCATGGTAGTTGGTCTTCCATACCTGATGCATAAACTGATACAAGTCATTTCGAAAAACCAAAAACGCCTACAAGAACAACAGTTACAACAGCAGCAGCAGCAGGCAGCAACAATTGATCCTTCAAAATTAGAATTCGCCCGTGCAACGTACGACTTTGCAGCAGAGTCACCGATGGAACTGAGCCTAAAGAAAGGTGATATTGTCGCCATCATTACCAAGTTAGACCCAGTAACGAATGCAGCAAGTCAATGGTGGAAAGGAAGACTTAGAGACGGAACAATGGGTATGTTCCCTGCAAACTACGTGGAGATCATCCAAAAGGCGCCAAAGGACAGTAATGAAGTCAAAGCGATAAAGGAAGCAGATGATGCCATGAAAGTAATTGAAGAAACAAAGAATTAAGAACGCGGATACCTTTTTTATTATATTATCTTTATTATTATTATTATCGTCATCATTATTACCCCCCTTTTTTTGGCTATTGATGGTATTGTATATTTCTACAGTGATTTTATATATGGAGCCGAAGCTCAAACTTATTAAAGTGACAATGAGATTAGTCGCATCTTTTTTTTTTTTGGTTTTTTAAAGTATCTCGATAAGCACTCTAGTATAGCGTTAGTAATAATGATTCCTGGAGATCACAAGAGAAGTAGATGTGGGGAAACGGTAGTCACGCAGCTCGCTAAAACATATTGCTTTGGGGCACAAAAAGAAATATAGACAGGACGACAGTATACAGCGTAAGGGAGCTTACCGAGGATAATTCGAAACCAAAAGTTACAGGAAGGATGCAAGAATTGCATATTCCAAAATCTAGTCATTAATTCGTTGACAGCAAGAAGGATGAGACAGGTAACAAAGTTGAAAAAAATGAGTGATGCAGTGGTGGTTGAAAAGTCAGATATTGACATTAACCGTTACTGACACAAAAGTCGATAGCACGAAATGCAGCTACAAAAACTGGATCTAAAGCCCTCTAATTATTAAAAAAGAAAACTATTATATGTGCAGTATGCTTAATAAACCTGCAAAATCTGCCAGGGCAGCCATTGTGAAATGAGCTTGAAAACTCAGTCTTTTATGTCTACCTTGTACACATTGGAAGATTATTACAATTTGCATTATTGGTCACTGTATTCAAAAAGTATAGACACTATTGTCACTATAGTGATCCGTGTGTTCAATGATTTACGGGCTGCTACCCTTAATACTTTCTCATAGGGGAAAGACTGATCATTGAGAATGACGGTAATGTCGTCATTGGATCAAGCTTTTGAAATTGTCTATATAGTGCAGCACAAAAGAAGATCATTAAAGAAAATGACGAAAGAGGGGACAATACATATGAGTTATTCATGGCAAGAAAACAAGTACCCCTCCTTTCATTTAAAAAGGGTAGTGTACGTTTATGGAAAGGATGGCCCCTGATCCATTTTACAAAATGAAATGCTGCACCAGACCGTTCAGTGAACCTTTGAAAAGGGCTTCCTATGAATCGCATGTGATAGGATAATTTATCTAATGGAATTAACGTCATAAACATTGCGGGAACAAAAAAAATAGACTAAATGATGGGGGGGAGTTGAGAGATAAATGTGCAACCTTTGTGAATTCATTGTTCATTTGAGGGGGGGGGGACCCTTTAGGCTTATGAATATGGCTCATTGATCTTTTGTCGCTATTACTAACCTTAGATAGACCTATCATAATGAATGTTTGTCATAATGTAATAAAAAGAGCTATATAAATCAGGCATGTGAAAGTGGACCTTTTCTTTGATTCTGTCCCCGATGTATGAATGATGTTGTGTGCATATTGACTATAAAACAAATAAACAAAGAACAAAGGCATGCATCTATTAAATATATAGTACACAGATGTATGATTCACATCTTTAATCGTTTTATGGTCATTCATCATTATAGCAATTAGTTGTGAGCTTGAAATATACACTCTGAATTTAAATACTATTCCCACGTTATTTGATTGGACCAATTGTTAAAATGTGGGGAAACGGCTGTTTACAGTTCCATTATGAACAAGCTCTATTATTTCCCTTTCTCTCTTTCCATTTTTACGTGTGCCTTGTTTTTGCATCATTAATTATTTGTTTACGGTAGCTTTTACGATAAAGTATTTGCAAGTGTGCGTTATTTTTAAATTGACTCCTTGCCTAAAGAATATGATTTTAGGAAGAAATCGGACCAAAGTCACTATACAACTTCCGTCATGTCCCGTTTGCCTTACTGAACCCAGCGGACATTTATTTTATTGGAAAGGATGCCCTTTGCACGAGCTAGGAGAAGGGCATAAGCGATCGTACTCCGACCTTTCCGAGGATAGATGAATATAAAAGGATCAACTCATTCTTTCGTTCTTTTCACTTTACTCTTATTTTTATTTTAAATACGCATTAAAAACAATGGTTGCCTCAAGACCCGGATCCCCTTACACTGGAAGACCTGCCAGCTCTGGCTCAGTCCACACCAAGGTTGAAGAAGAACTGCATGAAGTTGCTGGTATTGACTATGATAAGGTAAAGAAAACAATCAGTTCATTGATCTCTAAAACAAAATGACTCACTCTTATCATTATTCAAGGTTACCATCAAGCGTAATCCCTCAGTTGCCGTCCTTTACGAAGAAGCTTTGACTTATGAACAAGGTACCGTCATTTCATCTGCTGGTGCTCTCTGTGCTTACTCTGGTAAGAAGACTGGTCGTTCTCCCAAGGATAAGCGTATTGTCGAAGAAGAAACCTCCCAAAAGGATGTCTGGTGGGGCCCTGTTAACACTCCTATCAGTGAACGTGTCTTCTTGATCAACCGTGAACGTGCCATCGATTACTTGAACACCCGTCCTCGTCTCTATGTCTTTGACGGTTTCGCCGGTTGGGACCCCAAGTACCGTAAGAAGGTCCGTGTCGTCGCTTCTCGTGCTTATCACATCTTGTTTATGCGCAACATGTTGATTCGTCCTACTGAAGAAGAACTCGAAAACTTTGGTACTCCCGACTTCACCATTTTCAACGCAGGTGAATTCCCTGCTAACCGTTACACCACTGGCATGACATCTACTACCTCTGTCTCTGTCAACTTCAAGCGTAACGAAATGGTCATTCTCGGTACTGAATATGCTGGTGAAATGAAGAAGGGTGTAAGTATAAATAAAAGAAAGAGAAAAGAGAGCATGGTATTAAATGTATGGGATAGATCTTCACTGTCATGCACTACTTGATGCCCAAGGCTGGTGTCTTGTCTCTCCACTCCTCTGCCAACGAAGGTCCCGATGGTGATGTTTCTCTCTTCTTTGGTCTTTCTGGTACTGGTAAGACCACTCTCTCTGCTGACCCCAAGCGTAAATTGATTGGTGATGACGAACACTGCTGGTCTGACGATGGTATCTTCAACATTGAAGGTGGTTGTTATGCCAAGTGTATCGACTTGTCTGCCGAAAAGGAACCCGATATTTTCAACGCCATTCGCTTCGGTGCTATTCTCGAAAACGTTGTCTTAGACGAAGAAACCCGTGTGGTTGACTACTCTGATGACTTCTTGACCGAAAATACTCGTTGTGCTTATCCTATCTACCACATTCCCAACGCCAAGCTTCCCTGTATGGGCGGTCACCCCAAGAACATCATCTTGCTCACCTGTGATGCCTTTGGTGTTCTTCCTCCTGTCTCTAAATTGACTGCTGAACAAGCCATGTACCACTTTATTTCTGGTTATACCACCAAGGTTCCCGGAACTGAAGATGGTATTGTTGAACCTCAAGCCACTTTCTCTGCCTGTTTCGGTGCTCCTTTCCTTGTTCTCCATCCTCAACGCTATGCTAGTATGCTTGCTGAAAAGATGTCCAAGCACAAGGCTGATGCTTGGTTGATCAACACTGGCTGGATCGGTGGTTCTGCTGCTACATCTAAGCGTTGTCCTCTCAAGTACACTCGTGCCATCCTCGATGCTATCCACAGCGGTGAACTCGCCAAGGCTGAATATGAAACCCTCGAAATCTTCAACTTGAGCATCCCCAAGGCCGTCTCTGGCGTTCCTTCTGAGCTCCTTAACCCCAAGACTGCCTGGAACGGTACTCCCGAACAATTCAAGTCTTCTCTTCAGAATGTCGCCAAGATGTTTGTTGAAAATTTCAAGACATACGAAGATCAAGCCGCTCCTCAAACTTTGGCTGCTGGTCCCAAGATCTAAATTCCTTCATATACTCTCTCTTTTTGCATAACATGATGAAGTTTGTTTTTTCATTATTTATTTTTCTGTATCATACTCTTATCAACATGACATTGAATAAAAAAAATTTATTTTTGTATCAACTGATATCTCTTTTCATACTCTTTGTGGTATGCAAGAGTGAATATGTCCTGTTTGTAAATAACCATTTTTGGTAAAACCAAGACCTACTTGCCTTCTTTCCTTAAAGAGTGTGGCTAACAAAAGGAGAAAGGCTATACAGTGTTTTTAAAAATTAATGTCGCGCCAAGATGTCGCATTCTGTATATTTTGTATTGTAAAAATTCAATTTTTGCGACATTACTTTCTGGAAATACTGTACTTTGTTTGAGACAAGTAAAAAAGGAGGGAAAGGGAGCGGCATTAGGGAGTTGTATACAAAATAGAGAGTTTTTCATTCCAATCACCTCAAGGGGGTAATTTTTCTAATTTTAGCAAGTGTGTCAGAGATGAGTAACACCAGTTTTTGAATCTAAAAGAAATGGACCATGTGTTCGCTTTCAAAAGGTAAAAACACTCTCAATAAGATCAGTGTCTGATCATTGAATTACCGAAAAGGGATAATCTTGGTAAAATACTCGAAAAGAAAGGGTCTAACAATAAAATTAGTTATAGCTGTGCTTAAACTCGCATGAACGTTTTCTGATTGTAGTATTTAAACAATACGCGAGAAGCATGCTGTTTCCAACGCGTGTTTTGAGTGTGCTTACTATGTTTTACAAACATCATCCACTGGGCACTAATTTACAATGAGGGTCCAAGAAATTAACACCATCAAGGCTTTGTTCAACAACGTATTTCAGGATGTCTATTATGTGCTTAGAAATTGTCACTTTTGTGAGCTCCAGCATTACGGACAGGCCATTCGATATCAGTGTAGTCATTGACTTTCCTAGAAAAGAGAATTGTATATAAAGTTAATGTCTAAATCGTACAGCTGTCGAAAAGAAGACGAAAGGTGTTTCTCCAAATGTTTCTGTTCCCAAAGTGTAATTTTATATCTACTTTCCTCCTAAAGCAGGCACACTGCACCATTTATTTACAGCTTGATCATTTACCCTTCATAGCCTACCTATAAGTACAGTTTATCTGTTGACCGTTGAGCCAAGACATAGATATAGAAAGAAATATTGTTTGAACTTGTGAATTTAATTTACGCTTTTTGCAACAGGAGATCTTGTGTTTTGGAACTCTAGTTGTTGTGATATAGGTTTTCTGGCCAGGTTAACCAATTAAGCGTGTTTTCCAATAGTTTATCGTTCATGCAACTCTAAGATTAATAGTTTAAACGGTTAATGCTCATCTCTTGTGTACATTCTTGTATTTTTCTTTACCTTTGCTCCATTAATTAATTACCACACTAATATCAGATGGCCTGTATATAGTTCTGAGGCTCAAAAAACTGGACCATTTCTAGACACATTGCTGATATCTTTATCAAATCGCGTACATACGAGTTAATTAAGCCGTATGTTAGCAACTTCATCACTGGAGGACATTGTATTTATGTGGTACACAAATACCAATTTGGTAACATCATCTTTCTGTTAAAGCATCCAAACAAAATAATCTCAATTAATATAGAAATGATCAAACTATCAAAACTGTATGAGCATCTTTTCTTTTACTTGTTTATTGAAAGCCAGTTTACACACTAGCCAATTTGTCTAGAACACGCTTACTAAATAGGGAGACAACAAATTAATTCGCAAAGTGTCATGTAGACCAGCCAATCAAGATGTCCCAAAAGGGAAGGAATAAACGTATGGAGCTGTAAGTTAGATCTCGATACTACGTTTAATATCACTAAAGGGTGATGATCGGAAATCCAATGTTTGTTGTATGGAACAGGACTTCTTAAAGAAAAAGGCAAAGGATATAATACATTTCTCTCTGACCTATGCTTTTTTTTTCAAAAAAAAACTTCTTTTTCTCATTCATTGGGGGGGGGAAAGACAAAGCTAAAAAACAGGATATTCTTGATATCTATAAAGTTACATAAAATGTCCCACATGCGATCGTATGCTTGAAAAGATGCGATTACATATATAGTTATTTAATGATAAGTGTCAATACTTGACTCCCTAAAAGTGGCCTTAGCGCATATAAGGTTCAAAGGATGAAAGGAGATGCAAAAGTAATCATTTTTAATTGAAAAGTATAGATAACCATTGCATCTCAATTTAGAAATTCATTTCCAAAGTGCCAGTCCTGCTTTTTACTATGTCTATCTTCCTAATCTTTTCTACTACCAGGGGGTCGTCATATCTTGGAATCTTCTCAATTGTATAGTGCTGATTAGTTAATCTTGTTCTCCCCTAAAAATAAATGAATGGAGATAAATCGAAGCTTTTTTTTTGTTGACGAAATTCGAATGAAAATAAACTTGTAATTGAAAAAGCAGTTTGAGCTCTCTGATCTTATTCTCTTTAATATTCTGACTTTATAGACCCAATTGATTCGTGTAATTGCTTACCTCTCTTGAGCTGCCCGTGGTCAACATACAGGGAGTCTTTACAGTTGTATAATCCTGTCTCGTGTCTTCTTGCTAAGTCTTGCTGCAGGCGCTGCACGTGTAGGAGTGTTTCCTCTGTTGCCGAAGTTATAGTTACGACCTTTGGAATGTGGGCATCATGATCTTTGAATACTTTATCTTCAACAAAACACTATACTAAAGGCTTATTGTTGTAATACTTTTATTAAATGAGGGACTTGTTTTTTTAATAAAAAGATTACAAATGTGCTCATGTATAATATACAAGTTTTAACCTGCTTTCACCCCCCCTCTTCATGATTATGTATCTGTATTGTTGGAGCGCATCACAAAAAGGGGGAATCTACAGAAGTTTGGGTCATAAAGTTTTTAGGGAGTACATCGGGATTGTCTCTTTGTCATTTTACATTTGCGCACATTTTAAAAGCAAGTTCATTGAGGGGTGATCCCGTAAGTCGGTGAAGGGAAAGGGGGATAATTTCCTATTATTATTGTTGTGTCGCAGTCTATAGGTGATAGCTCTGGATGCGCGTCCCATGAAAGCTATATGAGAATATAGAAAAGCTTTATTTATGGAACATCACCAACAGCCCCATCAATGCTCAAAGAGCAAGCAAGTGAAAAAGAATATGACAATATCAAATCAGCAGCTTCTGCCAACCCCATCGTTCTCACGGATAATACAAGACGCCTGATCGAACAAATCCATAGAGTACATCTTCCACCAAGAGCCATCAAATAGGAATTGATTAAATTCTCTGATATTGATCCCATCATTCACCATGATGCTTAATTCCTTGACCGTACAGTTACACACTTCTTAGATCTGATGGTTTCTCCAAACAACCCTCTCAGCACGGTTATTTTGGAACGCACAGCAGCAATACATACAGCTATTTATATCATCAATCAATTATTTTTATCAAATAATGATATTGTGGAGTTAGCTGGTTAGAACGCGAATGTGCTGCTGCTGAAAAGTCCAAATGGGATGGTGCCCTCTTTAAGGCAGGGCCAACACTACATACACCAAAAAATAGGCTAAAAAATGTAAATACGAATTTATCAAATTGACAATATAAGCTTAGAACAAAGAAATAACAACATTTCTTTTTATCTTTTGTTCTTGAAAAGAAACAAGATGGTGACTTTATAAAGTCATGTCTAGCGTGGCATCATACATCCAAAAGTCTTGTTAACAACACCATAGGTTGTACCTATTACATTAACCTATTTCCTGATGCATGTAATGTTTCCCTTAAGATAGGTCATAGAGATATGTCAGCTGCGCTGGTGGAGCTTTCCGGTGGGCCTAATGGCAAGACTTGTACTATCAAAGAAAGCCGGGACATTGAAAATTATACAAAAGATGTTTTTAGTGATACAGATCCCATCTCAAAAGCCATGTACTGTATCAGATTTTATGATATAGTATATGTTGCATAATTTTACTTTGAACGATTCAACAAACAATAATTCATAGCAAATGTTACGTACTTTGAGAAGCTCTGTGAATACCATTAGAAACGCTATTACTTCGCTCGTTGTTCCCATTACATCTAGATTATTGAAAAAATACGTTGAGCAAGTTTCTGATCTCCTTGCATTGGAAAGATTGCGTGATTAATCAAGCATTGAATCTGCAATTCCTCTGGCGCAAACATCCTGTGCTCATATTATATCCTCTACTGGCTATTTTGAAGACTAGTGCTTATATTACCCTATTACATATTACCCTATTATATGTTACATTATCTTGCTAATTGACAAGTTCAAAGGCACAAGGTGTTTTCAAAAAGGCGCCATTTGGCACTGGGAGGCACTATATATGAAGACATCGTTACGTATATTTTTCTGTATCCCCTTACCATATATGGATATATATGATCAAGGATGTAGCCCCCGACAGAATGAAGAGAAATGATTTTTTTTAGAGCCAAAATATTTGAAACTACGACTATATCTTAATTGTCATAGATTGTTTTAGAAACTTTATAATTCGATCATCAGATGGTATCACCATGTGTTGGCATCATCATCAAACGCTGTGCTTTAATCACCAAGTTATTCACCCCCCCACAGACTTGGCCCTAGGCTATCTATCCGTGCGTATGTGTACAACATGTGCAGTAAGGAAATCATTAGTTTTGTTTTAATTCCAACTAGTACGCATAAGTATCAAACATAATGCTCCTTAAGTTGTTTGTGATGAAAGCACAAGTAGGAGGGGGCATAGAGAAAGAATGAAACAGAGAGAAAAAGACAAAGAAGGGGGGGGAGGGAAGTTGGAAGTATATAGAAAGTATTAAATATGAACTTTACATATTTAACCCCCTATTTATGCTGTAGAACCCGCTTTTTTTGTACTTTGTGCCGCGGTTTCTGAATTTATCTATTGTTTACAAAAAAACCAAAAAATAAAGAAAATAAGGGATGAACTACCCAGAGTTTTAAAGAAGGAGATATAGATGAAACGGACTTGCAGTAAAGGGACAAATAAAACTTTTACATTTTTCTTAAAAAGGAAAATTGATTTTTAAGGGTTCAATTAAAAACCAAACAAGGCTTTAAAGTTTATTAAGTGTAAATAAAGAGCATTGTGTAAATAAATAAGTATTTTTTATGCGTGTGTAGTCTAAGTAAAAGATAGCATATATATGTATTATATATTATAGAAAAAAAAAGGGAGGAAGGAAAAGCTTATTATTGTTATATACATTAAATGAATGTTGTTGTTGTTGTTTGTGGTAAATAATAACCAAAGTAATGCCAAAGGTAAGTATGAATTATTATAATAAGGAAAGAGAGAGAGAGAGAGAGGGTCACTAGTTGTTGTATGTGATGTTCATAAATAGACCACTGTAGTATAATGTTGTTGTTGTTGTTGTTGCTGTGATATAGTGTGGTAATAAATAATCATGTTGTAAAAATAGAACAAATTAAATGCGCAGTTCATGGTAAAGAGCACTCAGCTGTCTATGATCTTCCGACCAAGGTAGCTTTTCCCAAGCAACATCCTGAGCAGGTAAAGAGCGGATAGGAGGGAAAGGAATTAATTCAGGTTCTTGTAATTCATTTGTATTATTGTTGTTATTGTTGTTATTGTTGTAATAATATTCTTCATCCGATGACCATGGCGATGAAGTTAAAGAAGGTGAGGCTGATATGATGGAAGAATCAGTTGAGTTTTGCCGAGTTGGATTATAATATTGCAGACTATGAATAGAAGCTGTATGACCACCACCGATATCTAGCGGATTAATTTCAGGGTACTGCCCTTTGGGGATTTCTAATTTGTTTAGCAATGGGTCATCTGAGGGTCTCTTTAAGTGTCCAGAGATAATATCAGCTTTTTTGTAGTAGGAAATCAAATGAAGCTTTTGGTTAGATGCAGTGCAAATAGAGAAACTCTGCTTGATCAATCCATTGGGTTTATACGAAAACACGACTTGCTTCATGCCAGGTATAGCCATCGAAGGTTTACGAGGACGTCTTTTTGTATCCAATTCACGATAAGTCAAGAAACTACCCAAGACCCGACTGGGTGACCAAGTTCTACCATCTGTCCATCGTCGCATGCCAGCCTCTCTTTCATCCCAAGCAAAGACAGATCCAGAACGTATCTCTGTACGTTCTTTAGAGGTCAATCGTCTTTTGACCCTTTGAAGTAATCCTTTTCTACAAGCTTCAAAAATGATGAGAGCGTCCTGAGGTGTTTTAATATAGCCAGTAAATGATTCCATTTTTTTTAAAAAAAAAAAAAATAGATAAAAAGATAAATGCTGGTTTTATTTTATTTTAGAAATTTTTAAGCTTTTTATTTTAAAAAAAGTAATGATTATGTCATATTTTGTGTTTTTGTATTCTAAACAAAAATTAACTCCATTTTTGGATTCATGCAAGAAGAAAAAAAAAAAAAAGCTTAAAAAGGAAAACCAAGTTGGAATTAGAGTGTTTGCATTTTTATATCATCACGACATAAAAAAGGAGAATTCAAAAAGAGGAGAAAAGCGATTGTATATGTTTATAAGGGATATTTGTTGGTAAATATAAACTATAAAAAATGTAATCATTCAAATATGATTGAATGATCGAAGGTCATAGAAGGTAATAGAATGGCATAGTAGCACATGCAATTAGTTTGTTCTTTTGTACTTAAAAAATGGGAGAAGGGGGGGACGTTTGTTTCTCTCCTGTTTTGGTACTCGAATAGATTTACATATCGAATATTTTCTATTTTGTATTAACTATCAAGACAAGCATTCCAGCAAACGATAATAAAGTTTTTTTTAATTTAAGGAAAAAAAATCATTGATATAAAACAGATAACTTTAGTAAATGTTTGTAATCTTAAAGATTTAGTATCTAGATAAAGTTAATATCAATGTCTGTGCTCCCCTCTTCTTTTTCTCTCTGTCTCTGTCTCTCTTTTTGTGTGTCGATGTCATCATCATCTCGATACATGAACATGTAAAGTCATTTCTGTAATGCAAGGCATATTGGTATAATAAAATGCATTGATTACCGAACTTATGGATCAAGTGATTTTTTTTTCTTTATTGTTAATCACATACCAATATCATCCATCCAATTCATCACTTCTTGAAATTCATTGTTGATGTCATCTAGCTTCACTTGATCAATCCAACCATCCAAGAATTCAGGTGGTCTAGTTGCTTGATTCATTCCAACAAACAAAATAGGAAACTGTGGTTCAAATTGACTCGATGGCAATCTCATTTCATCCTCCTTGCCTGGTAAAAGCACTAATCCAGACACTGGCTTATTCGATACATACTTTTGTGCAATCTTCCATGCACTCTCACCACGACTGATCAATAAAGGTGGAAAGAATGAAAGCTCTGATGTGGCTTGATGCAACTCTATTTTGTGTTAAAAAAGTATTTTCTTTTATCATTTTGTTACCATCGTAACAAGTCTTTAATATCCTCAAAGGTTCCTTTTCTTCTTTTGGTATATCCATAGCAACATCTACTGAGTGGTAGCCTAGGTGACTAAAACGCGTCTTCCATATCATGGACCATTCACTTTTTTATAGTTATAATCTTGTCTTGTTTTTTCATGTATTGTTTTTACTTTGATGGTGCATCATTTGTCATTCTTAATAAAAGAATCGGTGTTGGTCTTTTGACAGATGCTTTCTCAGATGGACCGAGTGATTTCACTGTTATTTTATGTCTTTTGAATATTGCTAATAAATATATACTTAGTCTTATCAACTTTTTCTTCTTTAGTTTCTAACCTTTATTTCGTATGAAATGACAAAACATATTGAAAGTAAAAAAAAAAAAAAAAGAGGGGAAGGGGAAACTGTTGGGGCAGCTCCACACTTGGCTTGAGCATCTTTCACTAAATGACACAGGCCAATTTTAGCCTGTCTATTGGGCCGGACCTTTCTTTTCCCGAGAGAGCAGTAAAAAAAAAAAAAACATCCCTAAATTTTTTGGGTATTCTATCTGTCTCTCTCTCTTTTCTCCTCTCCTCATTCTAGAGAAAACATGGCATCCACTTCTTCTGTTGCAACACAATCCCTCTTTCGTCGATTCTGGGACTCACCTGCTGGGCCAAAGACTGTTCATTTCTGGGCTCCTGCTATGAAATGGGTATGACATTAAGCCCTATATTTCATTCTCTTTACTCATCGCGCGTGTGTGTATGTGTACCTTTTTTTAGGCTTTAGTCTTTGCTGGTATTGGTGACTTGCAGCGTCCAGCAGAAAAACTGAGTGTTACTCAAAATGTTTGTAAGATAATCAACAGAAAACTAATGTATGATAACTAATACAAATAGTTTAGCCTTGATGTTGACTGGTCTCATTTGGTCACGCTATTCAATGGTTATCATCCCCAAAAATTATTCATTATTTGCTGTCAATCTATTCGTATTTGGTACAGGAGCAATGCAAGTGGGTCGTATTCTCAAGTAAGTGTCGAGAATCATTAATGATTTGCTTTAATTGACTTTATATCTAGTTATCGTATGTCTGATGAATATAAGCAAAAACAAGCCATGTTAGAACAGAAGAATGCATAATTCGTATTTATTAAAAAAATAAAGAGGGATACTTTCCGTATATACATGTTCTTAGTTTCCCTTTTAGATAGAAAGAGAGAAAAAAAAAAGAGAAAGAAAGTGGCCAGCAGTGTGTAAGAGTATTTCACATGTCATAGGCGGTTACTTAAATATATTTCCTTTGTCAGCGTCTTCTTTTTCTCTCTCTCTCTCTTTTTATATTCTTCTTTATGACTTTAGAACAGTTTTCTATAGAAACAGCTGACGATGGCACTCGACGCTCGATACTTTCTCCAAGTGCCCTAATGAAAGCACCTGCAGAAGGTGTCGAGACTTTGTATGATGTACTTCAATATGCTGCAAGATCCTTCAAGGATCGTCACGGTTTTGGTTACCGTAAACTTAAAGACACGATTGTGGAGAAAAAACAAATGACGACAGTAGTAGATGGCAAAGAACAGACAGTTGAAAAGAGCTGGACCTACTTTCAATTGAGTGGTTATTACCATTACTCTTACCAAGAGGCTGCTGACATCACTCAAACTATTGGCGCCGGTTTACGAAAACTTGGCTTAAGTAAAGGTGATAAGGTGCAAATCTCGGCCTCAACAAGGTAATGTCAACTATGAAACACGTTTATTTCTTGATACTGAATTTGTTGCTAGTTTTGAATGGATGTTTATAGCACATGGTAAATTGTTTTTCTGTTGTTTGATAAAACAACCTTAACATAAACTACATAGGCGCATTCAGCCAAGCTATGACGATCGTTACTGCCTATGACACGTTAGGCCCTGAAGGGCTTCAACATTCCATATCTGAATCTGAGGCCTCTATTTGCTTTATAAATAGCGAACAGCTGCCTACTCTAAACAAGATTCTATCAGGTTGTCCTACAATCAAATCCATCATTTACAGAGGCAAAGCTGATGAAGACCAGATCAATCAACTTAAACACCATTCACAAATAAATCACGTCATCTCTTATGAAGAGCTAGTTCAACTAGGTCAAGATAATCCTGTTGATGTCGTCAAACCTGAATCTCACGAACTATGCTGCATTATGTACACGAGTGGAAGTACGGGTAATCCAAAAGGTGTGATGCTGACTCATGGAAATGTAGTTGCTGCTAGTAAGTTTTTATCTTGCTTAACGTACAACAGTCTTAACCCTACTGTTATCAGTTGCTGGCGTTTGTCGAATGCTGCAGCATCTGTTGGAGGCCAATGATACCATGATGGCTTACCTTCCTCTAGCCCATGTGTTGGAATTCCTTGTCGAAAATCTCTGCATCTTTTTAGGCGTAACACTTGGTTATGGTTCTATCCGTACGCTCACCGATGTATCTGTCAGAAACTGTAAAGGCGATCTCCAAGAGTTTGGACCTACAATCATGACGGGTGTGCCTCAGGTATTTGAAACCATTCGAAAGACGGTGCTGTCAAAAGTGGCCGAAAGAGGTCCTCGTGTACAAAGCATTTTCATGAAGGCAGTCGGATTGAAAAAATACCTGCACGATCATAAATTTAGTACTGCCTTCTTGGATAAGACTATTTTCAAAACAGTCAAGAAGCAATTGGGTGGACGGCTTCGATATTGTCTCTCGGGTGGTGCTCCTCTTTCGGCGGAAACACAGGAATTTCTATCTCTCAGCGTATGCCCCATCTTGGCTGGCTATGGTATGACTGAAAGGTAAGAGAACAAAAAAAGTCCAATAGATTTCTCTTGACTGAACCTATTTTATAGTTGCGGGTAGTGTTTTTGCTTTATTATAAAGTATTTCTCTTTCTTTACTAATTATCATATAGTATGTGTGCCATTATGGCACCAGAACAATGGGAATTGAAGGAAGTGGGTACACCTGTTCCTTGCGTAGAAGTTAAACTAGTGGATCAACCTGAGCTTGGCTATCTGTCAACGAATACACCCAGACCACAAGGAGAAATCTGGATCCGTGGTCCTTCGATCACTGCAGGATATTATAAACGACCCGATCTGACAAAAGAGGCACTAACTGAAGATGGATGGCTAAAGACAGGCGATATTGGTGAATGGACAGAAAGAGGAACATTGAGTATTATCGATCGCGTAAAGAATTTGGTAAAAACAAGCAATGGTGAATATATCGCTCTTGAAAAGCTCGAGAGTATCTACAAATCATCGCCTTTAGTTGAAAACTTTTGTGTCTATGCTGATCCTCTATACCCTCGTCCTGTTGGATTAATAGTACCCATTGCTAAAACCTTGGAAGCATCTTTGGCAGAAAAAGGTATAAAGAACAGTGATTGGGATGCACTTTGCTCTAGTCAAGAAGCGCGTCAACATGTACTACGAGTTATGCAGGAACAGGCCAAAGCAGGCGGTCTTAAAGGAACAGAGGTTATTAGTGATGTTTGGATATGTAAAGACTTGTGGACAAGTGAAATGGGTTTATTGACTGCAGCACAGAAATTAAAGCGCCAAGAAATTAACAAAATGTATCAAAAGGAGCTCAAGGATATGTAAGTACTCAAGATATATAACAACAAGGTCTTTTGATATTTAATCCCCTTTTAATTTTAGGTTATCTGCTCAAAAGTAATCAAGTTTTAATAAAAAGAAAGAGAGATGCTTGTTTCCAATTCATTACTATTTACTATATCTTCTTTTACAACCGTGGAATAGATAGAATCTATCTATTGGTGTTTCTTTTTGATGACTCACTAGCGTCCAACAGACACCAAGCGGAGTTACTGCTATTGTCTCTTTTTTACTTGCCCTTTGTGACGCTTTCACAGCCATTTCCCTTTTTTCTCTTATTAGGCAAAAAAATAGAGATGGATCTTGAAATTAAACCAGCGACGATTGATGATGTCCCTTTGATTTTACACTTTATTAAATCCTTGGCAGCTTATGAAAAATTATCTCATGAAGTAACAGCAACAGAGGACATCTTACGAGAAACACTCTTTGGCGAGCGTCGGTATGCTGAAGTTGTTTTTGCATATGCTCGAAAGACAAAGGATTCCCCTCTTGAGCCTGCTGGAATGGCTCTCTTTTTCCATAATTTCTCAACCTTCACTGGAAGACCAGGGATTTATCTCGAAGACTTGTTTGTTCATACGGAATTTAGAGGTTCTGGTATCGGCAAGAGCCTTTTGATATACCTCGCTGCTCTTGCAAAGGAGAGAAGCAATCCTCGATTTGAATGGGTGTGCCTTGACTGGAACGAATCTTCTTTGAAATTCTATAACTCATTAGGTGCTAAGCAACTCAAAGAATGGATCATTCATCGTGTAGAAGGAAAGAGCCTTGATGATCTTGCTGCTTTATAAAATGGTGTATTACTGATGAAATTAGAATAAATTATTAATTGATCGTGTGTACACGGTATACTACATCATCCCCTCGTAACATTTGTTGAGATTCACAAGCACAAGTTAAAAAGTCATTATAGAAGGAGACAAGGGAGATTATTGACTCGGACTATGTACTATTTCAGTAATATGTAAGGAGCTAAAGGTGTATCAATTGATCATGAGTATGTGCGCTATGTCCCTAAATTGTGTCTAGGGAGAAAGGATAAATTAAATTATATTTCTGTGGACTACGTATACAGGTTTAGTCTAATGACATTCCTTATTCAAAAGTCTACAAAACCTTTTACTTATAGATGATCCCCTACATCTGAACAACTGCTCCTCAACCGGTTTTCCTTTTTCTTGCTATCGACAGAAACTAAAAAGTCTTCATTTTAGCAATTGACACAATTAGATTATAAAGTTTAGGTTCATTAAGCCCCGCCTTTTCGGAATTCTATGCCATACGGATTACACATGCTTACTTTAATTAAACAAGCTTTGCATATTTAAAGGATACACAGCATTGGATTAAAGGAGTAAAAGAGGAGTGAGCTTACCAGTGCATGTGCTTACACTTTTGTATGTGCTTTTTATTTATTTATTTATTTCGAAAAGGAGAGGCTAATAAACAAGTTTCTGAAACGTTAAGCTCACAAGTATGATTGGATTAAGGAGATCTCTATAGAATTTTTTACCGGATATCAAACTTGTTCTTAGAACAAAATCCTTCCTCATTTGGTTTTAATCCACATACTTGCTTCCTGCTCTGTCAATGTACTCAAGTTTAAAAGTATCAAAAAAAACTATTCTTGAATGTTGTGATCCTAATTAAGTTTACTTTAACAAGGAGTGTGTTTCAACCTTTAGTCAAATACTCTCTGTACACATGAATGGCTCACTTTTAGCATTATAGTTGAGCAGTAAATAGTGTAATAGTAAATTGCATATGACATGATTCAAACGGCACTGAAAATCATTGATTTATCTTAAAGTTGATAGTGGGTTTGAACAAATGGGCATACGCATGATATATGAAGGATGATGACATATCTTCGTTTGTCGCAAAGACTAGCAATCATAATATTCTACAAAGTGATATTCAGATTAGATCACATTGTCAATATCCTATGAATTTACCTTGGAGCTTATCAAATTTTCCACCGTCTCTTCCATGTTCGCATAGGTTTCGAGCAACGTTGGTAGTTTCAATGATCGAAGCTTGTAAACCTGATAAGGTATCTTCAAACACCATGATGTACAGCTCAAGCTCAGAGCCGTGAAAAAATAACCCAAAGGTCTTGAACTCCTTTTGATGCTTGCTATTCATTATTCTTGCGTGTAATTGCCGTTTCAAAGTCTCTGCTATTCTTGCTCTATCGTTTTCAAGTAATGTGTTACACGTGCCACCAATACGTTTCACTTCTCCACAACCTACTTCGTTATTATTGAAATATATGACAAAGTCAAGACGAACTTTTTTTGCCTTGAAGTGATGTCAATCTTAAAAGATGATTTCTGATGTACACTACACGCACGAGGAAATCCATGAGAGGGTTAATTTTACAAGCACTACCTGTGATGTCGTCAGCAAGCCTTTTCACTGTACAGCGTCACGCTAAGCTCGTACAAAACAGACATCTTTTCATTATCTTTCAAGATTAATTCAAGAGTAATTGTGATAAATTCGTGTATTTTATATTAAAGGAGATTACATTGGACAGTCTTATATTAGACTTTGGTAGTGTGAAGTTGTATAGTGACAATATAGGTAGCGCCCCAAGGAAGCACCCGTAGCATTAGCCTATTTTCTGGTGCATGTAGTGTTCACCTAAAAAAACAGACGCGCTTTTAACAGATGCAAAATGCAAGAATGCAATAATAGGAAGAAAGAAGTAGGCAATTTGTTTTTTGTGTTTGGTAAAGGAAAAAGTTAAAGGATACATATTTGGAGTAGGACACCTTGAAAACTTCATTAAGCATTGTCATCTGTAAACAACTTAATGAAGTTTTCAGTTGCTGGTTTGTCATAATTATAGATGAACGACACTTTAAGAGCAGTTGCTTTTGTAGCTTGCTGCAGCCATTGCAAACCATTTTTTTAAAGGAAAAAAGGTAAACATTACGCACACGCGAAAATACACCAGAAGTTATACCAATAATACGCGCGCCACCTCTATCCATTACCTATGATGCTTTCAACAAAACTTTTCATCGTCTTGGTTTTTTTTTCTTTTCAAGAAGAAGAGAGAGATAAAAAGAAATGTTATTTATTTATGCTAGTTTTATATTGTCAGCTCTATCAAAAAAGAATCAAGATCATTCACGTGTGTAATAATGATGAATTCACATTTTATATCAGAGAGAGTGAACTGGACAGCCTTAGGCAAAGACTTTGGTTATGTGAAGTTGTATAGCGTCTCTACATGTATAGGAGAAGAAGCGTCCGCAGTATTAGCCTATTTTCTGGTGCATGTAGTGTTCACCTTTTGCAAAAGATATATATATGCTAAATCAATGACAGGTGATTCGAAGAAAGTGGGACAACGAGGCATGAAGGGCAGAAAAAATCAATTTCAAACTGGTGGTGAAGATCAAAAAGGAAAGCAGTAAAAAACTGACGCTTTCGTGATAAATCATGGATGACTAGGCTTTTGTCTGAAGTTGTTATGAACTTTTCGTATCTTATGCATTAATTATGTGAGGAAAAGTGGGGAAGGCTAATATCCTCCAATTTTGGTAAAATTTACAAAAATCATATTCAATACTATACAATTTATCGTTTGAGCTCACAAGAAAAAAGCAAGCTGTTCTTTGGGATAAACGACAAAGACTACCGAGCTTCTTGATAATAAATCAATGGATAAAGATGGAGTCTATGTCAGTAATGAGCGTTAAAGACCACTTTAACTTATGGCTGGTATACATGTTATTCAAGTGTCTTATTACTGAGCGTATTTATTAATTGACATCGAAGATAATCCTCTTAATCGACTTAAAGCCAATGACGGTGTAAACGATGACCCGGTTGCTTGTGTTGTATTTGCAATCCTATCAATAGCCTCTTCATCTTTCTCAACAACAGATTGACCTGTGGCTATAATCTCTTCCTGTAAGATAGATTCAGCCGTAGTAGACGGCTCGCTTGCGTTTGATTTTATCAACCTTTCAATGGATGGACTTGTCTTTTTTAGTGCATTTAGATAAAGTTCACCCAATAATGGCCATCGTTCAAGATTGGTGATTCTGTCTTCAGTATCTAGATACTTTTCAATGCTGGACAAAGACCTAAAGATAGCGCTTATCTGCTTATTAATGCGATTAGCCTGTTGCTTTATTGCTTTCACTAGACGACATTGTCAGGGGCCAAATAATCAGTTTTGGTTGTTCTAACCCATGATTACCTTCCGGAATTTTTTCACATATTAATTTTGACTGGTTTAAAGCAAGTATAGAAGACTGAGCCATAGAAGAACTGAGGTCATCAACATGTTTGATACGTTGTAATAGCAATTTCTATAGTTAAATAATAAATTGATCATCTCTCACTTGGCAGGGGAGTCCCTCACTTTACTTGATCTGAATTAACTTGTGACATCTGAGCCGCAATATGGTCTTGTATATCAAATAAAGTATCAGCTAAGCTGTCTGCAGAATCTATAAAAATGAAATTAAGATATAAATACATATGCTTTATATAGAGGAACTCTTACATTTTCCAATCTGCTTGTTTGTCACAAGTTTTCCACTTGATTTAAGCGATATGACGCTTTCGAGAGTAAAACCTTTTTCTTGTACTTTTACCAGCGGCTCAACTTTGCCAATCTCTTTTAAACGCTTCAAGTCACTATCCTCTGCTTCTTCTAGGCGATGAACTACTTCTATAACACCATCCTGTCACTTTTTTTTTCGCATTAAACCATTTCAAGAGTAACTGCTTTCAATAAGTACCTCTGTCTGTGTTTCAGTTAAGAGTAGATTGTTATCACTAGCTGTTAAAATGGTCATTACACACACATTCTTATCATGACAGAAAAAAGTACCATTACAGTCCGTCTCCTCTCTATAGGATGCTTTGGTCAAACAAGATTCTTCCTTTGATGAAACTGATGTCTATCATTGGATTATTATCTATTTAACATGTATCTTTCATTTCACTCTTTACCATTAATATGCAATTATTTTATTTAAATAAATATAATACAAAGCGTTTTTCTTTTCTTTTCTTTTCTTTTTTTTTTTTTTTTTTTTTTTTTTTTTTTTTTTTTTTTTTTTTTTTTTTTTTTATTTACAAAAATGACAACACGCTTTATGAGGGTACTATTAATACACTTTTGAAAAAATAGACTAATATATGTTGCATTAGATTGCCATTGAAGGTTGCTGCCATGGTCAATTAGACAATATTTATAATACCATTAAACGCGATGAACTGGCAACCGGAAAAAAAGTAGATCTTGTTCTGATATGTGGTGACTTTCAGGTAAATCATATACACACGCTAAGAGAGAGAGAGACTGACGTAACTGTACTAGGCTGTTCGCAACACGTCTGATCTGGCTTGTATGTCAGTGCCAGATAAATACAAAAAGATTGGCGATTTTTGGAAATACTATTCAGGCAAAGTAAAAGCACCCTATCCGACCATTTTCATAGGCGGAAACCATGAAGCCAGCAATTATTTATGGGAGCTGTACTATGGTGGATGGGTGTGTGATGACATCTACTATCTTGGAAACGCAGGCGTGATTAACTTTGGTGGGCTGAGGATAGCAGGATTGTCTGGAATATACAGCGAACACAGCTATTATCGTAGTCACTATGAAGTCTCACCGTACAATTCTTCAGAGAAAAGGTCGGTGTATCACGTAAGAGATTATGACGTGAAGAAACTGTTGCAGATTCGTGAGCCCGTAGACATATTCTTATCTCACGATTGGCCACGAGGTGTTGAGCGTTATGGTGATGTACAGGATCTTATCAAGAGAAAGCCATTTTTTGAAAAGGAGGTTGGTGAATGAATGGAGCTTATTGTTATAATCTAACCATTTGATATAGATCCTCTCAAAGCGTCTTGGAAGCTTCCCAAATGAGCTCTTATTATCAAAGATACAACCTGCTCGATGGTTTGCTGCCCACTTGCATGTTCGTTATGAAGCAGAGATTGATCATAACAATAAAGATAATTACACAGATAGCACGAAGCAACTCTTAGAAAGGCATAATATACCAGTAGCTAAAAACCTTGACGAAATCAAAATTGAGGATGATGATGGTAATGGTAGTAATGATAGTGCCACTGAAAAAGGTAGACAATATAGTTCCTAAAGAGCATTAGTATTGAAACTAGCTTAAAAGGTTCAAAACCACCCAAAACTACAAAGTTCTTAAGCTTGGATAAATGCCTGCCTCATCACCAGTACTTAGAGGTACATATATATATATATATATTGAGCAAATAAGAAGAGGCCCAACTTATGCTCTCTTAGATCATTGATGTCCCTGTCTCTTGTGATGAAAGCGAGGAGCCTGACTTTTATTATGATCTAGAATGGTTATCTATTACAAGAGCTATGAACAAGTATCTGTCAGTTTCTCATCAGCATATACCAATGCCTTCGGATGAAAAGCTAAAAGAAGAGATTGCAAAAGAGCGAGAACAACTGGAAAAGCAAAAACAACATAATGCTCTTGATTTGAAAATACCCCACAACTTTGAGCCTACTGCTCCTGCACATGGCACAGATACTGGAGGAAGAAAAATGTTTATGCAGCTCCGTGAGTATTGATGTTTAAATAAGCTACTAGATGAACTAATTCTCCCCCTCTTTTTCAAAAGAACGTCCATTTTTCAACCCACAGACAGACTTGTTTTGTAAAGTAATCGGAATAGAAAACAAGATTAACGCTAATGGTCAGCGTGTCGATGAAATAAACAATGTGGGAACGTCTATCAATGACTCAAGTCAAGATACTAAACGTCAAAAAGTAACTGAAGATACATTGCAGTCTGAGATTACAATAGATGAATCTGAATTCCTTTAATCAGTCCCTTCCTGAATAAAGAAATCAATGTCTATTCATTGAATTAACATTTTTATTTGATATAAAGCTCAGTGATAAGTACACATATTAAATAACTGTATATGTTTAGAATTTTCGTGGCAATCGTTTAGAATTCATATCCTTCAACCTTGAATAACTCGGCATAGTCAAAATATCGAGTCATCAATTGTTGAACTGGACGAGGTAGATTCATGGAAGTTAACATATTTTGCATTTTAGAAAGACCTTCTCTACGAATAAGGATATTAAGATTTCGTGCAATTTCACTTGGGTACTATATACAAAGGATTACTACTTTTTTATATGGGCTTATAGACAAACTTACCACTATCTCATGATACCATCTCTCATGATATACTGTTAATTTAACAGCAGCCAAAAGAGCTCTTTGCACGTTTGATTCGGATACATAAATCTCGAGTAATTTCATCCATGCTTTAGCAGAGAATTTATGATCCAAACATTGTTCATATGCTTCTTTAGCATCGTTTTGATGCCAAAGACGAAGGGCAAGGTCACCCAATAGTTCCCATTCTGTGCCAGTTTTACGGTAGGGCATTTGTTGGGCTCTATAATGAGCTGCTTCAGTTTTCCAAAAGGTATATATGCGCAGATCTTCATATAGAACCATAAATAGGTTATCTAACCAGCGTTCACAAAGACGCTTGTTGCTGAATGTAAAACTAACCCCATCACTTGGGTGAGGTGCATTTTGAATAGAAGCACTGCTGGGATCTCCGTTATTAGACTGGGTAAAATAGAAAACATTAGATTTTACTCTTTCAGACGCTCTTGTTTCTTACGTTAGGTTTGTCTTCAGCAACCTGCTTGGGGCGTACAAGTGGTGTATGCTGCACCTGAATCGGTGTACTTGCTTTGTTTTCATCACCATTTAAATCAATAGTTTCCATCTTTCCTACAATCTCGCCTTCTTCCTTTTCATCTTTGTCTGCTTCATTATTAACCTGCTCTTCTGTATTCTCTGTTGCTTCCACCTTGGGCTGTCCTTCTGTATCTTCTGTTGCCTCAGTGGTATCTGCTGTATCCTGTGCTTCATTTTCAGCATCCCCATTTATGGAAATACTTGACTTTTGTATATCCTCCTTTGCCTTTTGCATGCGATACTCCTCCTCCATCACAAACACTTGAGAACGGCACTTTAATAGATCATCCCATCCGATCTTGCTTGCTAAGCGCGTCAGAAGTGAATATGCCTTTGCAAACGTACCATGCAAGGCAGGTGCGGGCAGTCGAGACAGATTTGGATCTGCTTCATTTTCTCGTCCTGCAGCATCCTCTTCCATGATTCCAGAGTTTAGAATGTCGGTTTTAATTGGCAAGTGTGTTTTAATGGGTGCAGGCATTCTATGCATATCACGCTCACTATACGTGAACATTGGACATGAATTTAAAGTCAACAAAGCCTATTATCCGTCAGCTTTTGGTGTATAGCAGATAGTGTTTACTTACACTTTTGTAGTCTCCAATATCGATATACACTATTTAGATATGTATATTAGCATACGTTTAGTAATACGTTGAATAAACTACCTTCTGTTAGCTTTGCCCAAGTAAGAAACTCAGAAGGGGTAGTGTTGACTGCAAATTTGGCAAGCTTCAAAGCCATTTCATATTCTCCCTAAGACACACAATATACAGACTTAGTTTTCTTTCTAGTATTTTGAATATATTCACATACCTTGCTTCGAAGGAAATCAACTTGAACATGCAACAAAGGGTAGCTCATAGGCATACGCTTTAACTCATTATTCAAAACGCGAACTGCCCTTATCTCTTCATTCTGTCCAATGTATGACTGTGCTAGTAATGCTCCAACCTCAGGGTCCTTTTTTCTTAACTTTTCATATAGCTCGATAGCTGGTCCATATCTAAAACTGTCACCAAAATACTTCATTACTCCTGAGGCTAAATGGTTGTGAACACTTGTAGCTGTTTGAATTTCCGGGTTACTGCCTAATTGCCATCCTCTCCAAAAAAGTGCATCAACAGCTTCCAAAAATCGGCTTTCTGATGCTAAATTAGTGATAGGATCCATCTTGCGATATCCAGCAAGTCTGTAGTAGCTATCATCTGAATATAAAATAGCACGAAGAACAGCAGATAGATAAGTTTCCTGCCAAATGGCCGTAGTTGCCTCATGTCTACATAGATGGTAAGGTTTCACAAATTATTAGCAATACTATTACAGAACTGACCTTTCTCCTCTAACGTCAACATAATAGCTCTCTACACCTCCAGGGATCTTGACCTCGACTCGTACATCCACACGAGAAAAGGCGTTGAAGCAGCTAGAGTTTGAAACCATAAGTCACCTTATTTTTTTTCCTCGTACATTCAAAACTTACCAGTAGATGCCAGAACGAATGCGCCAAGCGTTTGATTTCGAGAACCATGACTGGGTTTCGTCCTGTTTTGAAATTGGTTAGTACTAGAAAATCTTGAGTGATGGCTGTTCTTGGTCTATTTTACCAATGAGTAAGTTAACGAGTTTAAGTAGGCTGCTAATGTTGCAGATGACGATGCATCCACGCCTGAGACATAATGATAACTTCCTAACTAATGTTTGATTATAAAGTGATTTAGTTTTCATTCAAACGTAATATACAAGCAAGTACCTCTTTCATCCCTGGCTTCGAGTGAGATTTGATTATATGACATAAATCTGGAGGGCCAAGCTCACGAAAAGTGCCTGAGATAAAAAATGGTGCAAATGACGCGTGTTTGTTTGTTATGAATAATAAAGCATTATTAAATATAATATACCTAAAGCGTCTGTACGCGCAGCTATTGATTCGCCGAGTTCGTTTTCAAAGAACTCAGGAACGTCTTTGAGAGTATCTGCCATAGTTTTATTAAGAAACAAAAATGAGTTCCAGACAAATAAAGTGCCCTTTTCTTTTTGATTTAACTCCGCTTTTAGATTTGCTTGGAGACTGCATTAGCCAATGAATTGTCTACAGTCTTAACAGATGATCGTACAACTTTGTTTCTATTCTTGCAAGGCCAACATTACATACGCCAGAAAATAGGCTAATGCTAAGGGGCGCTTCTTCACTATACACGTAAGGAACTGGAATATCCTTTAATGTTAAACACGAATTTCATGATCTGGGTTAAGATACTGCTTTTACCATAAGAGATTATCTTTTAAAGAAATGTATCCTTTTATATAAAGAAGTAACGATTCATATTCAAAGGAGAAGCTCTATTTAGTCTATCTTATCACTGAAAGTGTGTACAGGTAATCCTATTTTTTGGATTCACTCTATTCATACTAATTACTGTCGTTTATGCAGAATCAGTCATAAGCAGGCAGTATTCTATGACAAAGTTCTACAATGTGTAATAAATAATTTACTGTACTAAATCTAGTTATCTACAGAGAATCAATTGACAAACAAAGCAAGCGTTTGGAGCGTGAAAATACAGCAGACCCAAGCCAAAGCAGCACTGATGACAATAAGTATACTGAAAGAGATAGTTTATTTATTAAATCTATGAGCAAGCCATGTAAAAACAAAAACTGGAAACGTGTATCTAATGAAGGAAGAGTACAAGGGCTTTTTACCATTATTTATCATTTACAAAAGTGAAAAAAGCCATTTACTAAATAGGTATTCTAATCTGTATTACTTTGATCATGCTGTCATCCTTTCCTTTTCCTCTTCTCTTTTTCTTTAGTTCCTCATTCTGCTAATGACTAAACAAGTAAAAAAATAATAAAAAGACTCCACTTTTCAAATACTTTTCTGTCTTATACAAAGTTTACTCTATATTAGTCAGTTCAAGTCATTCCAAAGTTTTCTATTTCAACTCTGGCCAGTGGCAGCTTTTACGACTGCGAGAAGCATTACTACTTGCTTTCAAAACCTCAACCAAAGAATGAACAGAACTTTGAAATTTCATCCAAGAGCTTACACATGAAACGAGGCATCGTCTTTGAAGAACGACTTTTTGAAATGCATAAATCGTCCATTGTCAATCACACAAACACTACTGATTTCATTAAAGCCTTAAGAGAAGCTAAACATGGCCAATATTTGTATCAACTGAGGTTTAGCCTCCCCGAAGAATTCTATACAGACGTTATTGGTGATGCCAAGACATATCGAATACGAAACTTTATTCCAGACTTTTTATATATCAAAGAAGATCCTGCAACCAAAATCAAAAAAATTCTTATTATTGATGCAAAGTCATCCAATAATATGTCAAGCACACATCAGTTTCAAGTCGTCTCTTATGCGTTCTTGATAGGTTATCTCATCAGAGACATGCCGGATCTAGAAGTAGACGCGTTAGGTGGTGTATGGTTACCAGACGATATGGAGAAGCCGCAAATGTTCCGTATTGATTTAGTCATGGGCAAAATTAAATTGTTCTATAAAAAGAAACTAATTGATATCCTCAAAAGCAGTAAACCAGAATGGGATCTAGGGATGAAGTGTTCTACTTGTTCATTCTATGCTCAGTGTAAAGAGGACGCAAAGGGGACTGTGAAACAGCTACCTTATATGAATCGGGAGAAGCTCAGTATGATTCGAGAAAGTACGCCTGAAGATATTGAAGACCTTGCTGGATTGCTTCAAAGCATGAATCTTCATGAACATGGCCTTACTCGAGATATGACAAACATTCAACAATATATCCAGTCTTACGAAAGCAAAAAACCAATCTTTCTTGGATACGCCACCACTTCTACTGCCAAGGACGTTGATCATGCCATCTATACCTCGTTCCTAGTGGATACTTACTCTCGAAAGCCTTACGCTTATGCATTTCACATATTTGACTTTGAAGAAGGCGTGTTCTTACAGGATTCATTCTCTTTCTGCGTTAATGCTAGTACTTACCAATTGGATGATGATAAAGATAATGCTGCTTACTGCAGATTTACTGATGAATTCATTGATCATTTATCGACGCTACTCAATTTTATGGACAGACGAAGATCGCGCTGTTTATTCTATGTGTACAGCAATAAGACAAGAGACGCGATAGGTTCGTTTTTATATGATTTAATTGCTTCTAAAGGAAAGCACCTGGTGTCATTACAGAACAAGAGAAGAGTTGAAATACTTGAAGCTGCTGCCAAGTGTCTAGTGACTTTGTTCCAAGGCGTCGATCTCCTTGGCCTCTCCACTCCGATAGCCCTCCCATGCATGGAAGAGGATCAAAAGTTGGCTGGAGTTGAACGGTTTGTTAGTATTGAAAACCTGCTTGAACAGAATATTGCTCTCCCTGCCTCAGTCTGTTATGAATTATCTGATGCTGTAGAATGGATGGCAAGCGCATACAGAAAAAATGGCGTTTCCTTGGACTCACTTTACGATGAGAACATCCATAAACAATGGTTAAAAAGGGAAGAGAATGGATCAAACGGTGAGCAAGTTGTTCAACTTGTTGTTCAGCAATTACTTGACCAACTCAACTGGCTCCATGCAGTCATGGAGACGTATTGGATGCTGGCAAATGACTATATGGAATCGAACTGCATAGAGCTATTCCCTCTTCCGTGTATTCCGTTCAAATGGCCAGAAACTAGATACTTTAATCATTCTATCCTTGCCAAACTCACATACTTTAAGCAACTCGAATGTATTTCCGCATGCAACACATGTCGAAGGGATCCTACTGCTGACTTGGACATGCTAAGAGGTCATAAAATGTTTCAACCGTCATCAAGTCTGATTCTTGGTTTCAAATCGGAGCACAGGTTAAGCAAGTTTGAAGTTAGCCTTCAGTTTGAGGTCATTGATACAGGTGATGGACGTGATTTGAAGGAAAAATTGGACCGCCTTGTCTTCAATGACTGGCACCAGTATATCCTTGTTCCTGATAATTATCAGGATATTATTGAAGTTGCTCGATATTCACATTTACTACACATGAACACTTCAAAATACAAAAAGAAGGGAATAACTTGTGTGAATATATCACATGTAGATATTGATGAAGGAAGGCTAACACTGACAAAGCTCGGTACACTTGGAAAGCCTGCTCCAAAGTATCGCTTATATAAACGATACACAGACTTTACTACTCAGGAATGCCTAGATGCGATAACAAGAATAGATAAAGAGGATGAATTTATGGATATGATCGTAGGTTACAATCATAATATTACTGATAGTGTTTACTAAGGTTACACATGTAGGATCTGTTAAATGATCCAAATGGATGGTCAAGGGAGAATGTATTTGATGATATTGGATTCAATTCATCATCAGAGACACAAGAATCACTCAATACATTCAACATGTCATCATCTCAAAAGGCAATTGCCACCAGCATCATCCAAAGACGTCTGCAGATCATCTGGGGACCTCCTGTAAGTTTCCTTGTTTGGATATATTAATAGAAACTAAACTACATGACCCCAAGGGATCTGGTAAAACAGAGTTTTTATCCAGATTTATCAACTGGTATATCCTCAACTTTGTCAGATGCAATGGATTAACGGATCTGATGATCGGCGTCACCGCGTTCACCAAAACCTCGATATTAAACCTTTTGAAGCGTATAGAAGACATACAGAAGCAGTACGGGCTTGAGGATTTATTTTCTATTATTTATGCAACATACGATACAAAGGAAGACAGCGCGTCAGCCATCAAGTACGTCAAATGGAGAAAATCACTCACTGTCGTGAACAAGTTGAAGAAAGAATCCGGAATAAGAGTGTTTGTCATGGGTGCCACTATTTACAGCTGGAATAACATTAAAGATAACTGGAAATTATTTAAGGGGTGCAGAATGATGCTTATCGATGAAGGTTCTCAGTTGCTTGTATCTGATGCACTACTAGCAATTAGATGCCTTTCGTTTCCACGCTGCAGACTCATTGTTGCAGGAGATCATATGGTAAGATGCATATCTTTTTTTTTTTTTTTTTTTTTTTTTTTTTTTTTTTTTTTTTTTTTTTTTCCTATCGCCACTCACATGTATCATCTAGCAACTGGGTCCAATTTTGGCAAACGACTATTCTAAACTAACCGTATCTGTCAAAGATCCTCTTCTATACGGTTCCATTCAACAGTACTTGATGAGGACAGAACATAATGATGCAATAAGTACTCGTGCATTCCTTCTGCAGAAGGATTCTGTGGACGATTTTGGTCCGAATACATTGCAGTTGAAAGATAACTGGCGCATGAATGATGAAATGAATAGATTCTTTAAATTGATATATGGACCCGACCTCATCTCACGTAACCCAGAAAGGAAACTCAAGCTTCGAGAAAAAGATATGAAAGACGATCTGTTAAGGTCTATCTTGGACCCTTCACGTGCCATTTCGTTGGTGAACGTACAAGTTCCTGTATATTTGATATCTCAGATGCAGGAAGTAGAAGCAAATATTGTCTGTAAATTGGTAGATGCCTACTTGGGTTCCCTAAAAGAGTCATCAATGCCTGTCCGACAAGATGCGCCCAAGGTCATGGTTATCGCCCCCTATGTGAAACAATGTGTTGCGATCAAAAGAAGGCTTAACCATATTTCAGACAAGATATTGGTTGGTACTGTGGACAAGATGCAAGGACAAGAAAGCGATTTGATTATTGCTTGTTATGTGTGTAAGTTGAATGATTACAGAAATGACTTTTTAGTTGATTTCAGAAGATGGAATGTTACCTTGTCACGAGCAAAGTGTAAGGTTGTTGTACTAGCCATAGACAACCTGTTTGAGCAGAATGTGCATAAGCAGATAGTAAAATCGTTAGGTTCTTCCAATTTTGAACCGGTAGACGGATTAGCACTTTTGTGTTTATTAAAAGAATGGACAACACAAAGAAAGTCAAGTCATGTTTGGGTTGTAGAATAAATATAAAGAAACAGCAATGGATATATATTTTTATTTAAATATGCATAAAAGAATTTTTTTTGGAGAAATACATTAGTGTATGAATGTTGCTTGCACTTGAAGTATAATAAATGTGTGTGTATGTGTGTGTATGTGTATATGATGTTTTACAATGCTTGAAATTCAAATCTACCGTCTGTAGAAATCATGTTGTGCTCTTGTTGACTTTTGATGGTATCTTTATCAGACATGAATTGCAAGAACTTTGGAGATTCTGTGAATGACTTTCCTAGACCAGATGATGGTTGAGGTGAAGAGGAACAAGATGACCCCAGGCTTTCGGAAGATGCTTCCTGTGATTGAGGTACCATGTCAAGATAGTTCAAAGGGTTATAATAGGGTGACTTCAATGCATCTTCAATAGGTGAGTTGTGGTTAGTGATAACAAGGGGTGAGGAAGATGAAGTTAAGCAATCACTGATGTAGTTGTTACTGTTATTGTCGATGGGTGAAGACATGTTGATGGGTGATGCAATAGGTGAAGGCAAGTTCGCACCTTGTTGATGGTAGAAGTTAGATTGATCGACTAATTTGGTATCATTAGATTGGTTGTAGTCGAATGGGGTATTCTTCAGGATGTCTGATTGGTTACTATTGTACAGCACCTTATCACATGATGGTGATACATCGGTAGGTTCACGGAGGCAAAAGTTAGGGACAGCATCTGTTTCAGGATAGGTAATATTGGTCAAATCTGGACATGACTGCCTGTGTGGGTAAAATAGGGTATTGGATGTATAGTTTGAGCGCACATCATAAAAGTTTTCGTAGTTCTTGAGATTTGTCATTGCTGAGGGAGGGAGAGAGTAGGTTACTGTGGAGTTGTGTCTAGCAGACAACCAAGAAGCCTCTTGTGGATAGCGGTGATAGGAAGGATAGGGATAGGACCTATCATAGGCATATGGATGAAGACAGTATCCATAGTTACGAATTGGTCCTGCATCAGTAGACAGAGATCTGCGACTAGTTGGCCATGGGTCACTGAAGGTTCGGCTAAGCTCAGGTGCTGGTCTTTTGCCACGATGATTAGATCTGATTTTAGTATCATTGAGTTGAGCATATTGATCTACAGTCCAATAGGAGCCTTTGCCTGGTTCATTCACCGGACGAGGGACACGAACGAAACTCTTATTCAAGGATAAGTTATGTCTAATTGAATTCTAAATATAAAAGAGGCTTATTAGTTACACTGAACCCTGCGAGGAGTAATTGAGGCTGCTCCATTGGTTACACCCCAAGTGATTTGTACATACCTTCCAACCGGAACCGGCTGATGCGTAGTATGGATAGTGATCAATCACCCACTGGTATATTTGGCTTAGAGTTAATTTGTTTCCAGGACTTCGTTCGATAGCATATTTAATCAAGGTAGCGTACGAGTAAGGTGGCTTTCCTTCCGTGTTCTTTTCTACTTTCATATCAGATACTGCAGGAGAGGTTTTGGTTGGCTTTGTATTTTCTGAACAAGGAGATGATTGCATCCAAGGTGTACCAGCAGAGATATCTGATTTATGAGGTTTAAAAGTTGGGGAGGGTATGCTTCTGGGTATCATGTATGATTGCATAAGTAATATATATAAAAGAGACAAGTTACAAAAAAAAAAGAAAAGAAAAGCAGAAAAAAGCAAGAGGCTATAAAAAGGGGTGAACAAATGTCAGGTGGTGCAAGTGATAGTAATGACGTGGATTAATAAAGCAATTACACTAATATATAAATCTGTTTATATTACAACAAGCGGGCTAAGCTGTAAGGAAGGTAAAGAAGGATATATTCGAAGGATTTCAATATGCAGTGTAAACTTTATTTTGGCGCGCATTTAGGCTGGTTATCTCTCTCTTTCTTGCTCTCACTCTTTATCCCTTTCTTTCTCTGTTTTGAAATAAAGACTACCAACTACAACTTTATCTTTGTCGCCATGACTACAGGTATCATCATTTGCCATGTTGTCAAATTTGTACAATTGCCTATCAAAAATGACGACTCCTGAGCTTAAGGTGTTCCCTGTCCACATTACGTATTTCTATAGCAACGGGATAAGTTCCGAAAGAATAAAAGGGCAGGTGGTTACCAATATAACTTTTAATTTTACTAAATTTGAACAAAATTTGGGTTTTGTGTAAAGAAAAAAAAAATTTCTCAACCTTTTCAGAAAGTGACAGCGCTACCTTACCTTAAATGGTCAGATATAGTTTACCTATTGGTCTTTGCTTTTTTGTGTTCAAAAACGGACTGACTAGATTCCATATTTCCTAATTTGGATAACCCAAAGTGTTTCATGTTTGATTGGGAATGCTTTATTTTAATAACTTGTTACCAAGAAAACACATGACATCCGACTTAAAATTCATGCGTCCAACTAATGCTTCCCGTGATTTTTGCCTTAAAGATATCACTTATTAAACTTTATATCCATGGTAACAAAAAAGCGTTGTTTATCCTTATTCCGTGACGATCAATTATGCTCTTGTTCAACACAAATATCAATTTATACTTTGTTGGGTGCTTTGTAATACAATTGAAATGAAGAACAGGATGGAATAATTTTCATTATAACTACAACAAAAAAGCCAAGACAAATACAGTAGCGTGGTACAACAGTAAAATAAGTCCCTTTTTTTAATGAAATATTTGTCTTGTATCGTTTATTACAGCTAAACAACACATAGGTTAACAATAATAACGATAATTTTATCTCTAGTTAACGCCATATGCCCGGCTTTATAAATTGATCAGCATCGTGCTTCTTGGCGTTTATGTAGTCTCGACAGTATTCGGTGATTTCAATAAAATGGATGTTGAAAGAATTCATAAAAATCAAAAGACTTCCTCTCAGTATCCGAATTAGCCGTTAATGAGGGCTATTCTTGATGACTCGGAATACATACTTGATCGTGTCACAATAAAGGTGGCCTCATCTTTGCACACAAAGTTTTTTTTTTTCTCGGCCATGGGTGACCCACTTAATTCATGCTGCATTAAACAATCCAAAAAAAGGGGTCCACATCACTGTAAACAGATAATTACAGATTCATGAAAATTAGAAAGGCTATTAACAACTGCTTTCCATCGACTTGTCAACTTTTCTTTTTCCTTTTTTCTTTTTTCTTTTCTTTTTCTGAATTCTAGAATACAGAGTGTATATATTTTAACCATCGGGTGTTACCACAAAGTGTGATAAGTACAATATGGATACAAAGGATATGACAGCTGTTACTGTCTTTGGCCTTCCTAAGGATGATGTGATGCAATTTTATTTAAGTAACTGGTTCCGTAGGTTTATACAACATCATTGGTAACTGGTTTATTTATTATTGTAATTGTTTAGGTTATTCACTTTGTTAGGCAAATACTTGTAAATAATCCCAAAACAGACGATACTTTTCATGAAAAAAGCGATATTGACTTTAACAAGTGCTATCTTTTAATACAGTGTTGCTGAAAGACTTATCTTGGTATACTAAAAGACAATATTGTTATAGTAAATAAGCAAAGGTACAAACCCGCGTTTGTAATACATTCAAAGTGTTTACAAAGGTACATGTTTCTATCACCGAGCTAAATGTTTGCTAAATAATCAAAGTTTTTGTCATTAAATGAAAACATAGTAATCTATATCCAGAATTCCTTCACATCCGTTCTCCTTTGTTATTAGATTTATGTCAACTTAGTTCCTCGTTCTTTGAATGTTGACCCTAGTGCTTCCCTTTATGGTTGTAGAAAAGACACACAATTTCACTCCTTAATATGTTGTATGAAGTTTGTCAGCTTGACTTAATACATTTAGAAATCAAGATGGAAATAAGCTTTTGCCCCAATATACATTTTATTTACTGTTGATTGGGTTGTTCATTTGTAGGCTGAGGTGGCATAATAGGTTGACCCTGTTAAATCATTATTAGTACATCAATGTATTTATTCTGTATTCATCTTACCGAAGCAGCCTGAGTCATTAAATCCCAAACGGACATCTTCATTTGCTTCATCATTTCCATTTGTTTTTCCATATCTTGTTGCATGGCTTCCTCTTGCATCTTCTTTTGTTGCTCAAATTCAGTTGCGAAAGTTTCTCTTACATGTTTTCTCATTTGCTCCAAGTAGGTAGGTGGAGGTCCCTCTGTCACATCAGATGCTCCTCCGGTTAAGAGAGATCCCAAATTGCGCTTCGTTTTCTTCTTTGCTTGTTCTTCTTCCCATTGAAGTCGATGTAATTTGTTCATCTCTTCCTCACGCTTAGCCCATTCCACCGGAATATATGTTCCTTCAAAACTCTTCAGCACGGGTCGAACATCAGGAGGATTTGTCAACGCAACAGCTACAGGGCAAGGTTAAGGCTCGTTCAAAAAATCTCACCCTTTGTTTACCTTCCAAGAAAGGAATGTATTCCAAAAGACCTTTATCATCAGCATTTCCTTTCCAGGGCTTCAGAGCGATACCGTTTTCAGGCTGTAAGCTGAAAGATTCGGGATTGGAGTCCATGATGATGACCTTGCTCAAGTTACGGTTCAAGTAGGATAAGTCCTTGACGTACTTTCCATCAATATAACGTGTACCATCACGATACAATCTGTACATGGCATATTGATAGGGATCTAATTTATCCAAAATAGGAGCAGCATTCTTTTATAGAAAGGCAGTTAGAATCTCGCTTTAAACATCCTCTCTTCGCTTACCATTGCAGGTTGAGACGTGAAAACAACAATTTCATAGAACTGGGAAAGATAAGAGAGGAAATAGTCGACACCAGGTCGTTTAGCATGACGCCATCCATGCTCTTTCTATTTTATACCTATGAGTCATATCACATTTTAAGAAAATATGATGTACTTACATCCCAGTAAGAATAAACTAAAGTTTCATCCAAGTTGATAACAAGCGTATAAGGTCTACGGTATGGCTCTGGCAAAGGCTCTGGGAGAAGCTTATCCCACATTGGTTTATTCATTTCCTATACCAATCTGTCAGTTTAGGTGAAGGGTTGGTTCACTACTGCTCTTCTTACATGCTGAAACTCTTTAAATCGGTCCAAACAACGTTTATATGCGGCAGTAAAAGCATTTTCGTTTGCATACTATCGAATTATTTCTTATAAGTTATCTAGTTATATTCCAGTATGCTTCCTTACCTTTTCTTCTCTTTCACCCTCAAAAGGACGTCCTAAATAAAACTATGAATAAAGAATTCATCTATACTGCGCGCTGATTTTACCATAATAAAACAAACCACCAAGAGCACCACCAGTCAAGATACCACCTACTAAGGCAATCTCTTTCATGTTGCCGTCTTTACTGCCTGATGCTTTTGTAGGTTTCTTGTCACCCTTGGGAAGAGTGACTTTTCCTTTGACAGCACCTGTTTTTTGTGCCAATGCTTCCTCAGCAAGCTTACGGGCAGCAGAGGAAGCAGGTTCTTCTGGTGTTGCTGAGTAGCCTCTTTTTAATAAATTGAATGCTGTTTTTTGCAATCTAGCTGCTGATCTATTGTACATTTCAAGAGGAACGAGATAACAGTGAAAAAAAGTGTGCCGAGTTAAATTATGCTAATTATCAGTGGCTTAAACTCCCCTGGTTACGCTTCCAGGGTTATCCTTTCAACTTCCGCTTGATCTGTAATGGTGGTATACAAGGAGAGAGAGGGTTGTAAGAAAAGCAATGAATCAATTCATATGTACGACATATTTTCCTCATAATCAATATTTAATTAACGGTTTATAAAGCACAGTCTTATATGGTTACGTAATACACTATCAAGTTAAAGCAAAGCGAGACAATGAAAAGGAATACAGAATATTACTTGAGCAAAGTATTACTATCTATAGTCATATATGGCTCAGAGTATCATGAAGCCACATATTTTAGAAACTTTCAAATGCAACCGCTACGCTTTATCATTGAATAATGGACCTCTTCATGTTCTCAAATAACTGAGCAAAACGAAATATTTTCTTTTTGATCAAGGGGTCTTTCTCTTTCTACAATCTAGCTTTTAATACACAACTTGTCTCTGTTGCTCATCTTTTCTGAGATAAACAATGGGGGACAACGACAATAACGAAGACAATGATCTCAACAGTCCCGAAGAAGGACAGTTCACTGACTGTGCGCCTCACTTTATAGCTTCTAAAGACAACCGTTCATCAATCCAGGGAAGCAACCGTACGTCAGTCTATGAAAGCAATCGTATGTCAGTCTATGATAGCAACCGAAAACCAACTCACGAAGACAATCGTACATCAATTCATGAAAGTTCAAATATACATGAAAGCAAACCTAGAGCAAGCCATGAAAGTAATCGCCCGGTTGACCCTGAAGAAGATCATCCAGAAGGCCTTCAAGACATCCGCGCTTATTATGCCACGTAAATGTCATATTCAAATTTGACGCCTCACATTGTTTAACATAGTTTCCTTTTTTAGCACCACGAATGGTTCAGGGGAGAACAAAAGCACAAGGAATTCGGTCGCTGAACAACATATTCCAGAAACTGACTTGAAATTACCTACGCCTACACTGGATGTAAATGTGGATGCGATTTCTCAAGGTAAGAATGAGACTTTGTTATGAAGTACACTTTGACATTTTATTGCATTATAGAGTTTAATACAGCACCTAAACCACAGCAAACGTCAAAGCATTTATTAGCCATTCCGAATGTAAATCAAGGACCAAATAGCCATTATCGACGGGCACGATACCGATCCTCATCAAGTTCAGTTGATTTTAGTTTTCATCCAAAACTTCTCGACAGAGATCTATTTGGCAGACTAGATGACGACAGAGATAGTCGATACGGACCCTGCGGTGTATCCTCTGGCTCGATGCAAACAGTACTAGAAAATACTGGAATGCACCCGTCTGGCTCAACAGACACAATTTCGAAAAACTTCAATTCACACAGCACGGACGACCAACACAATGCCAAATTGAGGTTCTATCCTTTTTCGCGGTACAAGGTTACCAACCAATACCCTTATCCATCTTGGGGCCCAGAGGAGGATGTTCCAGTAAAATTTAACGACATAGAAGCTATATTCAATAACATTGCCAAAAAGTTTGGATTTCAAAAAGATAGTGTCAAGAATATGACAGAGCATTTGATGACTATGTTAGACTCGCGTGCATCTCGCTATAAACCACAAGTGGCACTTGATACACTCCACGCGGATTATATTGGTGGAGATAATTCCAACTACCGTAAATGGTACTTTGCTTCTCAGATGGATGTTTATGATTTGACCGAAGAACAAAAGAATGCAGCTAAAGACATTGGAGATGAGCAAGAGCAGCTAGAAAGAAACGAAGAGAAGTGGTTTCTCCGTATGCAATCACTCACAAATGAAGAAAAGGTGCGCGACTTGGCCTTATATCTCATGCTCTGGGGAGAGGCTGCACAGGTTCGATATACCCCGGAAGCGCTTTGCTTTCTTTATAAAACAGCATCCGATTACTACTGCCACAGTGGAAATGAAAAGCCTGACGTCGAGGAAGGCACTTATTTGGACACTGTCATAAGGCCACTGTTTGAATTTTTTAGGAACCAGGGATACGTCATGAAATTCGGCAGGTACATGAAGAGAGAGCGAGACCACGATAAGATTATTGGATATGATGATGTCAATCAGTTCTTTTGGCATCCATCATTCTATGACAAAATATATCTATCAGATGATAAAAAAAATGCACTGGGAAAGCTTCCACCGCACGAACGCTACGATGCTCTGAAGAATGTGAATTGGGCAAAGACATTCAAGAAGACATATAAAGAAAAACGTACATGGATGCATGCATCTGTCAACTTTTCAAGAGTCTGGGTTATTCATATTGTCACATTCTGGTACTATATAACAGCCAACGCATACTCTCTATACCTGAACCCAGAGAAAGAAATTGCTGATCAGGAAGTCTCGGTTCAAATATCCATTGTCGCCCTGGGTGGCATGATCGCATGTTTGCTTGTGCTCATCGGTTCGTTTTCCGAGCTTTCATATCTTCCTTTCACTTGGACCAAGTCAAAATGCCTCTTCCGTCGAATTGTATTTTTGTTCCTTCTCATGATTATCAATACTGGGCCTAGTTATTACTGTGTTTATATGGATCGAATATCCTGGAAGTCAAAAACAGTAGCGGTCATTCAGCTATTTGTGAGTATTGCAACAACACTCTATCTAGCCATAGTACCTCCGGCACGACTCTTCAAAGGAAAGCTGAAGCACACAAGGGACGACCTAGCACATGAGGTCTTTACTGCGAACTTTGCTCCACTGAAGCCGATTGATCGAGTTATGTCTGTATGTCTTTGGCTATGTGTTTTCACTTGTAAGCTGTTGGAGTCCTATTTTTTCTTGGCTTTATCCTTCAAAGATCCTTTAAAGGTAATCAGCAAGATGGATATCACAAATTGTAATGACAAAATTTTGGGAACAATGCTTTGTGAACAAATGCCTCGAATTACCATTGCTATTATGCTTTTAATGGATTTAGTGCTCTACTTCTTGGACACTTACCTATGGTACATTACCTGGAATACCATCTTTTCTGTGGCTCGATCATTTTATCTTGGTATATCCATTTGGACACCATGGAGAAGCATCTTTGCACGACTACCACAGCGAATGTTTAGCAAACTGTTGGCATCACCTGATATTCATATTGTTGAAAAATCAAGAACGGTGTGCTCGTCCATTTGGAACTCCATTGTGGTCTCTATTTACCAAGAACACTTAATTTCAGCAGAACATGCACAGAGTATGCTCTATACAAGTGTAAGTCTATACTGTATTATTCAATTTGTGTATTTTATTCATATCTTCCTTTCTCTTAGGATCCTGTTCCTGATCTTCCATATAATATGAAAGCACCCAACTTCTTTATTACACAAGAAGACATCTCATTCAAGGCAGAATACTTTCCTCGTGGAGGAGAAGCCGAGCGACGTTTCCATTTTTTCGCCCAAAGTTTAACAACGCCTATGCCTTCGGCTTACCCTGTGCAGTCAATGCCAACATTTACTGTGCTTACTGTAAGTATATAAAGATCCAATTGTATCTTGTATGCTTATACTCTACATAGCCTCACTATGGCGAAAAGATTCTTTTGTCATTACGAGAAATCATCAAGGAAGAGGATGACAGCACGCGTGTGACTTTGCTAGAGTATCTGAAGCAACTTCATGCTGCAGAATGGGAGAATTTTGTGAAGGATACAAAGGTTAGGGTTAGCGATGTCGAAAAAAACGCTTCTGGCCTACTTGATCCTAGTGGAAGTCATGCAGAAACCGCCAGCACGCTTATAGGTTCTAATAATAACAGTTCGGTCAATCTTCCTGTAGACGGTAACGTCAAAAAAGTTCCAAAGTACGATGACCTTCCTTTCTACTGTCTCGGTTTCAAAGACTCCAAGCCAGAGTATAAGCTTCGAACACGTATATGGGCTTCACTACGAGCACAGACACTGTACCGTACAATATCTGGATTTATGAATTATCGAAAGGCCATTCGAGTATTATTCAAAGTTGAAAATTTTGGAGATACTGTAAACTATGAAGGAGATCAGGACGCTCTCGAAAGAGATATGAATACACTAGTGAACTCAAAGTTCAAATTTGTTGTAGCAATGCAACGATATGCAAAGTTCACTAAAACAGAAGTAGAAGACACTGAAATCGTACTTAAAGCCTTTCCAGATCTTAGAATTGCTTATATTGACGAAGATCCTCCAAGAGAAGAAGGTGGTGAACCAATATATTACTCTGCACTTATTGATGGTCATGCAGAGCTTTTAAGCACTGGTAAACGTAAGCCTTACTTTCGCATTCGACTCCCTGGTAACCCTATCTTGGGTGATGGTAAATCCGACAATCAGAATCATGCCATCATCTTTTACAGAGGTGAATTCTTACAGTTGGTGGATGCTAATCAAGACAATTATCTTGAAGAATGCTACAAGATTTGCAATGTGCTTAATGAATTCGAAGTATCCGACACTCTCCAGGTATCGCCCTATTCTTCAAATTACCCAAAGAATAATAAACACCCAGTGTCTATCGTGGGCGCACGTGAATACATCTTTTCCGAAAATACAGGCGTTCTAGGTGATGTAGCTGCTGGTAAAGAACAAACGTTTGGTACGCTAACACAAAGAATCATGGCAAAGAGCGGAGGAAAGTTACATTATGGCCATCCAGACTTTTTAAATGCAATCTATATGAATACAAGAGGTGGTGTTTCCAAGGCACAAAAGGGACTGCATTTGAATGAAGATATCTATGCAGGTATGAACTCCTTTACAAGAGGCGGCCGCATCAAGCATACAGAATACTTCCAGTGTGGTAAGGGCCGTGATTTAGGCTTTGGCTCTATCTTGAACTTTACAACCAAGATTGGTACTGGTATGGGCGAACAAATGTTATCTCGCGAATACTATTATATCGGCACACAACTTCCTCTTGACCGTTTCCTGACCTTTTATTATGCTCATCCTGGGTTCCATCTAAACAATATTTTCATCATGTTGTCTGTACAAATGTTCATGCTGGCTGTTTTATTTATTAGTGCCATGGGTCATTCGCTTACTATTTGTGAATACAACCCAGATTTGCCCGAAGATACCCCTCTGACACCGGAAGGATGTTATAACATTGTTCCCATATTTGACTGGGTCAAGCGTTGTATTATATCTATTATTGCAGTATTCCTTGTTGCTTTCTTGCCATTGTTCCTACAAGAATTGACCGAAAAGGGTATCTGGAGAAGTTTGACACGTATGGCAAAGCATTTCGCTTGCTTGTCTCCACTCTTTGAAATTTTCGTCACGCAGATTTACACAAACTCCGTACTTGAAAACTTAGTCTACGGTGGTGCACGTTATATTGGCACAGGTCGTGGCTTTGCTACATCACGTATTCCCTTTTCCACGCTCTATTCTCGTTTCACTGGTCCTAGCATTTATGTGGGAGCACGTAACTTTTTGATCATGCTGTTTGCCTCCTTGGCGTACTGGATACCTCACTTGGTGTACTTTTGGTTTACTGTGATAGCATTGATTGTTTCACCGTTTATATTTAATCCCAATCAGTTTGCTCCTCTTGAATTCCTTCTCGACTATAAAGCATTCATTCGATGGATGTCACGCGGTAACTCCAAGACACATCCAAACTCATGGATCAGTCATATACGGTCTTCTCGAGCACGTATCACAGGCTACAAACGTAGCAAGGAAAATGATGCTACAAAGGGCATTGCAGACGTACCACGAGCCAATAGATACGCCATGATTATATCCGAGGTTATCTTTCCTTTGATTCACGCTGTCCTTTGCACCATACCCTATGCGTTTGCAAAAAGCTTTGATCCTACCGATCGTACACTACCATCAACAGGGCCCAGTGGCTTGATCCGTATCGGCGTCTTGTCTTTTGCTCCTATCATCCTAAATATTGTTGGCATAGTTGCCTTCTTTGGCATGTCTATTGCTATTGGCAGCATCCTGAGCATATGGGTTACCAAGTTTGGCTCATTCATGGGAGCCTTAGCCCATGGCTGGGCTGTTTTGAGCATGATCATTATATTTGAAGTCTTGTTTGTACTTGAACACTGGAACTTCACCAACGTAGTGCTTGCCATCATCGCCATGTCCAGTATCCAGCGATTTTTTATAAAGTTCCTGACTGTTGTCTTTTTGACACGAGAGTTTAAACATGACGAGGCAAACAGAGGATGGTGGACAGGCAAGTGGTATGGGCGGGAGGTAAGTGATTTAGATAAATGATTATGATCTATTGTTAACTGCTTCTTTTATTATTCACGCTATTTAGCTCGGATGGCACGGTAAGATAGAATATGACAGTGAATAAGGGAGGTCTGGTATTAACCTTTCATACCTATAGCTATCACTCAGCCTGCTCGTGAATTTGTCTGTAAAATCATCGAAATGACTGAATTTGCTACAGACTTCCTTCTTGCTCATCTCATACTCTTCTTCTTGTCGTTGTTCATTCTGATCCCATACATTAACACCGTTCATTCAATCATGTTATTCTGGCTACGTCCTTCTAAGCAGATCCGTGCTCACATATACACAGCAAAGCAGCAAAAAGAACGCAAGCTTGCAGCCATCCGCTATGGAATCCTATTCTATAGCATATTCCTAGGCTTTGCCACCCTCGTGTTAGCGCCAATGATCTTGGGAGAGTCACTTTTATCCAAATTTATTCCAATTAAAAACATCCCTATTTAGATCATTTATAAAGTATTAAAAAATTATGAATTACTCTCCATTGCACAACAGATGTTTATATTGTAGAGTTTATTTTAGTGAAAGAGTAATGAAGAAAGATATTTTTATACTACATTAAGAGATTGTAGTATCTTGACAGCAATTTCAAACTTGTATAAGGGATTAGTCAAGGGCATTCTTAAATATTTCTTGTACTTACACATGCAACGATGACAGCAACAATAATAAGATAAATAATGATCAATGTTTGATATTCTACGCCAAAATTTGTTAGATGATCTCTCAACATAGACAGCAAATCAGAGATCACGCGCAAACGATCATTTAGTATTTTTGCGCGTTGGGGTATCTCTAAATATTCTCTTATGGCCGTATACATTGGCTCTAGAGCAGGTTCAGACCAAAAGATTTCAGGCGTATCTTTTCACAATTAGTCTTTTTTACAACTTGTTTAATATATGTAGCTTACCTAGGACATTAGAAACAAGGTTAACGTTCATTCTAAGGTTAAATAGCTGACCATTAATCTTTGTTATCTCTGTACGAGTTTTGCCCAATCGTCCAGTTTCTGCCATTTCTTTTGGTAGATGTTTGGTTTCCTAAAGAAAGAGGAATCAGGCGGCATGCCAAGGTTATATTTTGAATTGTTTTTCCCTTACGTCAATTGTCTTATCCATAATATCTTCATACCTTGCCACTACAGCACTTTGCGAAAGGCCATGAGATAAGGTTAATTTGATCATATGATTACTACTCTTGAGTGTAATCATGTCATTAAATATTCTAGGCTTCATTTGCGATGTATCATATTGGAAATGTATTTCCTCTATCTGCATATCCTCATCTGGATTATCCCTAAAGGGTTCAATGGAGAACTGCATAAAGTCTTCCAACATAAGTAACTCCTCGGCACGACGGAAATTCCAGAAGACGACAACACCATAATCAAATATGAACACTTCACCCCCTTTGAACAACTCGCGAGGCTTTGTTGTCTGATCTTCATTCGATTTATTGTTTTCTGGATCCATATCGGGTCTGTTATTACTACTGCTGTCATCATGGGCAGTGCTGTCATTGTATAAGTTCTCTTCATCCTGAGCACTTGGCTCCTCGTACGTATCATCATCTTTTTCTCTGTGTTCAATCAGTGGTTGCTGTTCTTCGGGTTGATCATAGTGCATTCCTTTTTGTCTGTGAAAGTAGTCAGTGTAAGGATCACCCTCTCGTGGCTGAATAACAATAGGCTCCTCAGATCGGTAATGGTCTTCTTCATAGTCCATATATTCTTCATCCATCGTGTTCTGTCTACTGTCAACAGACACTTTTGGCACGTTACTCTGTACTCTAACGTTATGCAAGTTATCCTTGCCAGGACGCAAGGTGCGAAGAGGAAAGTGATAGGCTGCATATAGACATTCGTCGTACAAACGAGGAAAGGCACGATGATGCTCACGCAGGAACGGACGAAGACGTGTGAGATCATATCCTTCACCTGTGCAGTAAGCTGCTGCACGAGGTAACCCAGCTAAATCACGCTCATCTTTGGTCATTCTCTCGGCCGGCGTGCGCGTGTCAAAGGTCCATTCAATAGGTAAAGGAAGACCGGCAGCTGCTGTAGGTGTAGTTGGCTGATCAATGGGCTGCCAAGGTCGTTCAAAAGAGGCAGAGGATTTACGACGCTGAGGCGCGAAATGATCGGTGCTGTCAACAGGTAAGGTGGCTTGCATTGTGGCCTCAGCATCATCGGATTGTGGAAAGAGTACAAGTTTTTGAGATACTTTTGTGCTTCGGAGAGGTTGTGTTGCTTTTCCTCTGGGGGTATCTTGGGTTTGATAATTAGTAGCATAGACATTGCTTGGAGTAGAAGACGAAGATTTTACAGGTTGAGGAATAGGTGTTGTTTTAAGTACTTGTTTTGCTATAGCTGAGGGCTTACTGGGCCCCGCCTTCTTTATGGTTGTATCGAGAGGCTTATTTGACATTAAAGAACAAAAAAAATAGGCTATCTGTTTGAAAATAAAGGCATTAAACAAAATTGATTTCATCCAACACCCGATTTGGATTTAAACTCAGATAGCGTTTAAAAAAGGCTTACCACAAGTGCTACTCAGATAGGTTTTGAATGATGTGAAAGCCGTGAAGTATGGATAAATTTACAAAGAATATCCAACTCAACTCATATGACTTATAATCCCCTAAAGAAAAAGAGTGATATAGTTTATAGAAAGACTATGTATAGTAGTCCGATATGACATGTGGAAGCATTTCCCAAACTCGATCAATATGTTACTGTGATATGAAGTATAAATGAATGCTTTTTTATTTTATGGAAAATCCGATAGATTAAGGAATGAATAGGATTAAACAACAATTATAACAGTAATAATAATAATAATAATAATAATGATAATGATAATAATAAAAAGATATGTACACGTTAAACAACATTGTCTTTATAGTGGTATGGAATAGTTGGGTGATAGGAAGCTGTGTGATGATGTATGTTTGGATAGTAAGTCGAATGCTATATCAATTATCAATTATCAATACACGTTTATGCATGTGTACTACACGCACTTACTGTATGCTGTGCACGTATTTTGTGTGCATGTATTTTGTAACTAATGTGGACATGAATTGAACTTCGTCTAATTTTTAATTCTTGAGTTGGTGATGACGATGATGTTGATAGCTTATAAGCTTCCTTCATTATGTCCGGTTGCTTAAATGCATTTGATTGATAAGGTACTGACGCATAAATGTTAGCTTTATGATGCATATCAGTCTCCTTTTTTTTTTTACCTAGAGTTTGTCTTTGGGAAGACTGGTAAAAGTCATGTCCAGTAGAATAAGAGCTGCAAGGTGTAACATCCTAAAACAAACAAAATGTAAGCTGATGGTGGCACTGTAACCAAAAAAAAAAAATTCTTTTTTCATACAGTTGACTCTGTATCTATCAGAGGAAACAAGTTAATATTTGTATATGCATGTTTATTTGTTTCCCTTGTTACCTATTAGATTTTTAATAGACATTGAATGACTTCTTGTTGGCTACAGGATACATTAACATTTATAATATTAACTGTTTATGTTTTTATTACTTTTTCAGTAAGCATAATTGATGATAATTTGATATTACTGTTCATCCTATTGGCTTGCTTTGCAAGAGCTACTAAAATAGTTCCTGCTTCTTCATCTTCTGCATCAATATCCATATGTTGTGATGTTTTAGGTTTCTCCAAAATGGTAGGTGAATAATAAACCTTTTGCACTTTACGTGGATGGTTTGTCATATTTGCTTAAAATATATATAAAAAAGAATGAAAGAAAAAGAGAGAGAAAGAAAGAAAGAGAAAGAGAGAGAGAAAAGAAAAGTAGAAAATGAAGAAAGAGGGAAAATGAAATCTACAGCTTTCATATAGTGATACCTTACCCCCCTCCCCCCAGATCGATTAAGTTGCTGTACTTTATTTTCTGTTTAGAAGTAATTTAAATACCGAAGAAGAGGCTTTGGTGCATTAAGATCTTGGTTCTATTATGTACTCTACGTTCTTTTTGTATCTTCTTTTTTTATTTTTATATCAATGGTGGACTAACCATAGACCATCAACATATTTACTTCGGTCGTGTGAGTGACACGGGCTGTGTATTCATTTCCGATTATGCATTTGTAAACAACCAGTACACTAAATAAGGGCCACAGTGACACATTTTAACTATACATTAACACTTGCCTCATACGCTTTCTTTATTTTGTTCAAAGGTTCAATAGTGGCACTCTTGCTATCCTTTGGCTCTTATTGTAGCCCAGAATACTTCAAGGTCCCCTTTTCGGTTTAGTTATTTTGAAAAAAAAAGGGGGGAAATGAATTTATCTAGACTCTGTTACGTTTATGCATTTTCACTAGCATAGCACACGACAAATCTCCTATGTTGTGAATAAACAAATTTTCTATTGTAATAGCTATAAAGAACATTTTGGATATTTTGTAATAATGAACCAATGTCATCTGCTTATTATCCCAAGGCCTTTTGTGTCTTCCTTGAAGTTTAGGAGACACCGGATATAAAATCTTTTTTTTCTCTTTTTTCTCTCTTTTTTCTCTTCTCTTCTTGTTTTTATCAATGAAAATCGTACTCTTTACCTCTCTTTTTTTACATTCGACCTTTGCGTTGCTTTTATGGCCAAAACCACAGCATGTTAAAACAGGCTCAACAGAATTGAATCTTGATGTAATAACAAATTTAATAAAGACGACTTTTCAATTAACGCATTATATATAGGATGACTTTTATATATCTGGACCAAGTTCAGAGTTACTGGAAGATTCTGTCAATCGATACACCCGCTTGATAACCCGTGACAGATGGATACCAGTTCAAGTACAGACGCATCATGATAACGAGGAGTCGGATATTAAGTTGAAGAATTTACATGTTCAAGTGGAAGACATGCAGCAGGAGCTTATGTTTGGTGTGGATGAATCTTATACCTTGATTATTCCCAACGATGGATCAAGAGCAACACTCAAATCAAAGACGGTGTGGGGTGCTATTCGTGGCCTGGAAACGTTTTCGCAATTGGTTCAAGCTCATCCAAGACGAGACAAAAGTGGTCAATTGAAAATCAAGAATATACGCTACACATATAACACTGACGATGACCAAGATGAGGATGATTATTACGTTTATGAAGATGAAGAAGACGACGACGAGGATGATGATAGCTTCAGTCATCTCTTTATACCAAGCACTCCTATTGAAATCAAAGACCGCCCAAAGTTCTTTCATCGAGGAATTATGCTGGATACATCAAGAAACTATTTCCCAGTAAAAGACATTTTGAGAACACTTGATGCTATGGCGTACAACAAGATGAACGTAAGTCAGCTATATTTATTGCTTCGTATATATATACAACTGTAACCTTGACTAGGTATTTCATTGGCATATTACTGATTCACAAAGCTTTCCGCTCAAACTAAAGTCTGTTCCTGAACTTTCACTTGAAGGAGCTTATAAATTACACCAAAAGAGACTGATCTATAGAAAAAGTGACGTGCGCAAGATAATCGATTATGCTTATAAGCGTGGGATTCGTGTTATTCCTGAAATAGACATGGTAAATTACAGTTGAATTTGTGACATCGCGTATATACCAATTTACATTAGCCTGCTCATACTGGATCATGGGGTTTGTCACACAAGGATATTGTGTAAGTAGAATCTTTTCTCCCTGATCGATTTAATTTATTCATCTCCCTAATAATAATAATAGCACATGCGCTGGAATACATTATCTTGATCCATCCAATGATTGGAGTGAAAGATTTGCAACAGAACCAGGTTCAGGTCAACTCAATCCTGTTCTTCAAAAGACGTATGATGTAGTCAGTAATGTCATTGAAGAGGTAGCTTCTCTTTTCTCAGACGGCTGGTATCACGGAGGTGGCGATGAACCAGTCTATAAATGCTGGGAGCAGGATAAGGATGTAGTAAAGTATATGCAAGAAAAAAACGCCACTGGTCTCGATCTCTTGAGCATGTTCCTGAGCAAGGAGGTGGGTATGATTCAAGGCATGAACAAAGTGCCTATCCTTTGGGAAGGTAATGTAACTCCCTTTTTCTTTTTTTTTATTGAGTTTTATATACATCTAGATGCTGTAACCAATAATGATTTGCCAATTCCTAAAGATGTCGTGCTTCAAGTCTGGACCAACCCTGTTCAAAATGCTATAAAGAAAGGATACAAGGTCATTGCGTCCAACTATAACTTTTGGTATCTTGATTGTGGACACGGTGGCTGGGTGTGAGTACATATTAATTTTTTTTTTTTCTTTACTGACACCGAGGTTAGTGGTAATGATACAAGTTATGACGAGCAAGTGCCACCAGAGATACCCAAGCCATTGAGAGTGCAACTGGAGAAATACCACGCTGAGGACAACTACCGTCCACAGAACTGGGGAGGTTCTGGTGGAGATTGGTGCAGGTAAAGATATAGTAACACGTCTTTTGACACAGCCATTTATTTTTACATCATCATTAGCCCCTTTAAAACGTGGCAAAGAATCTATAGTTACGACCTTACATTCAACTTGACGGAAACGGAGGCACAAAATGTGCTGGGAGGCGAGGTTGCAATGTGGACAGAGCAAACAGACGGGACGTCTTTAGATATTCGCTTATGGTAAATACTTGTGTGCATTCTAATACTCAAACTCATTTTTTTTTTTCTTTCTCTAGGCCCAGAGCAGCAGCAGCAGCAGAGGTATTGTGGTCAGGAAGATATGACGACAAGGGTAGAAAAAGGGATATAGGAGATGCTATGCCTAGAATATTTGATTGGAGGTATAGATTGTTACGTCGGGGTATTGGAGCAGAGGCCTTGCAGCCATTGTGGTGGTAAGGACATGAGCTTATGTTTACAATTCATGCTAACTTTTTTTTTTATGTGTAAAGTGGACAAAACCTTCAAATGTGTGATGCACAATATCCATTTTAAAGAATAAAGTGTTTATTCATAGAAGTAAAACTACTTTCAACTTGTTTACATTTAAGGGTGGAAATAAAATGCTAAACCAATAATGGCATAAGAGGACTAGCAAAACGTATTTAGTATATCTATGCGCATGAATCTGCAGGATACTTACTAATAACAGGGCACCCTCTAACCAGTTTGATCTGCCATCCTGTATCAAATAGTTTACGATCAGCACACTGGTGAAAAGGACAACGGTTTCAAAGTTTTCAAAGAATAAACTCATGGGTTGATCAATGACCCAACCAGTCAGCACAAGTACGGGTGTAACCAATAGACCAATTTGAAGTGAGGATGAAATAGCAATGCCAATGCAAAGGTTCATTTTGTCCTTGATAGCAAATGTGACTGAACTAACGTGCTCAGCAGCACTATCACACAAAAATATTCAATTATCATTTTTGCTCTTTCTTTCAATGGCTATCACTTACTTTCCTACAATAGGCAATAAAATGATACCAACAAAGGTCTCATTGATTCCCCATTTCTCTACTACGCCTTCAATACTGTATTATGGGTTAGAATAAACATAAAAACAAAATGATATAAATCACTTACGCTCCTACAAGATATTCTGCATGAATCGAAATGATAGCAGCTATCACTAATAGCCTATATAATCAGTATTAGTATCAAATAAAAAAAAAGGGGGAGCATGGTTACAAAGCAACAGAGAAAACAAGAGTTGTCGTGGGAACTTCTTCTTCGTCTGCCTCATCCTCATACTAACCAGAGAAAATATAAAAAAGATAAATCATTTGTAAGCATAGTAAACCTAATTATACTGACCAAGTGAGTATGTGTCTTGAGCTACAAATACAAGATGCATATCAGTAACATATAGAACTTATTCCGCTGGAATTACCTGAAATAACAAGTACAAGACATAAACAATCAATAAGACGATAGAAGTTCCATGACTTAAATCAAGGATTCCATGTGTAGGACTATCCTTTGGGATCGTAGCTGAAAATGCTGCGGGTACAAGTAAAGATAACGTTGTTAAAGAAAGAAGAGAACAAGACGTTTGGGCCGCTGTTTGATTAAAGGTTTGCTCGGAACGATTAAGACCACCCAGAAAGAAACAAAAGCCAAGAACCTTAAAAAAAAAAAAGAAATGTCAGTCAAGTGACACTCTTTGCCATGAAAATATATATATATATTACCAACAATATATTGGATAAGATCGAACCCAAGATAGAAGCTGTAATCAAATACGTTAGTTTATGCCGATACTTGGTTTTCTTACCTTGTACAACTCGAATCAATCCTTCCTTTAGAGCGATGATGCCCAAAATTAATTCAACAGCGTTACCAAATGTAGCATTTAATAAGGCGCCAACGGTAGATCCAGATCTTAATGCAATTTCTTCCGTTGCTATTTTGATAAATTAGCATATTAAAAAGGGTATTCTTTATCTCTTTAACTTACCAAATCCCAATAGTTTTGCCAAAGGGATAATAGCGATAAAGTTGAGAGTAAAGACAGTAGTGTCTGACGCGTGGATAAGGGTAGAAAAGATGATCGCGATAGGGACAAATATAAGAAAAAGATTGACATAGGAAGATGTCATGGTCACTTTAAAGGAAGTCCATGCAGTAAGAGGTTCATGTCGTCGTAATAATGGTTCCTCTTCGCTATAGTTTGCCATTTTATATAGAAAACAATAATATGAAGGAAAGAAAAAAAACGAAAAAAAAACAACTTGTTTCAGAATTTTTATGTGTGTGTGTAATTTGTTTATAAAATACAAAGTCCAAGTTTCCATTATATTTAATTCATCCTCTCCTTTTTCCTTCTTCCTCTTTCTCTTTTTATTAAAAAAAAAATCCCCTTTAAGCTTGTCTCCTAATGGAAAATACATCGATTGTTTATGATACAGAAAAGAAGAATTTATACGTTCAATGTAATCATATTCCGTTGACTATTTCTTAAGCTGACATGTTCAAATTAGGCAAAAGGCTGAAATTGTGGGCAAATAGGAAAAAGAAGTCTCTTGGTTTATTTTTATGCTGTGCTCTTAAAAGAAATATTGACTCTAGAAATAAAAAAGATTATATTCAACAGCAAGAACAACAATCAAAAGAAGATGATCAGGTGACAAATGAAGAAGAAGAAGTTATATCAGAAAAACTATCAAAGAGTGAAGATAATATTGTAAGTAAATACATTCATGCATTTTGCCACTCGAATGAAGTTGATAGTTTATGCAAATAGTGTTTATTGCAACCCGTTAGAAAAGAATATCATGGGAAAAAGTGCCTTGTGTTGGACCTTGACGAAACGCTTGTGCACAGTTCATTCAAAGTAAACCACGACATGTCTTTATTTCTTTCTCCTTCTTTATTAATTATTAAATAGACTGTATCTCAAGCAGATTTTATTGTACCAATCGAAATTGAAGGTCATAAACATAATGTATTTGTCCTCAAGAGACCAGGCGTAGATGAATTCATGAAACGTATGGGTGAACTGTATGAGATTGTCGTTTTTACTGCTAGCCTGTCCAAGGTATATATATATATATATCTATATATATTATAGGTTAATCTCAAGATTGTGTATTTATCTTGTATTTTCAGTATGCAGATCCTGTACTAGATAGATTTGATTTACATAATGTCATTCAGCATCGTTTATTCCGTGAAGCATGTTGTGACTATAAAGAAGGCTTTGTTAAGGTAAGTCATATATAATAACTGACGAGTAATAAACACTGTATGTAGGATTTATCTAAACTGGGACGTGACCTTAAGCATGTTATTATCCTAGATAATACGCCAACAAGTTATAGTCTTCATCCCTCTAATGCTATACCAGTTTCAACTTGGTTTAATGATCAACATGATTCCGAACTGATAGATTTAATTCCTTTTCTTGAAGATCTTGCCAAAGTCGAAAATGTAGCTGAAGTATTAAATGTATCTTTTATTTAATCTAGCATATATATCCTTGATGCCACATCATATACTACCCAATCCATCCCTTTTAATAAATTCTCTCCTGTTACTGCACTACAAGCAAGTATAGCCCAGTGGTGGGTTTTGATATCCTCTAGTCCAAGCACCTGAGTAGATGTCAGTAAGAAAAATATATATATAAAGCATGTTGCCTTACATCTTTGATCTCTTTTTCGCTGAGTGCTCCCGCAATATCCTGTTTATTTGCAAATACAAGCAATGTGGCTCCTGCCAATTTTTCTTCCTGCAATAGCTGGAATAGCTCCTTTTTACAGTCATTTAATCTTAATCTATCCGCCGAATCTACTACCCATACAAGGGCGTCTGTTTGTTCAAAGTAGTTTCTCCAGTAGGATCGAATAGACTTTTGTCCACCAACGTCCCAAATGTTGAGTTTATAGCTTTTGTTTGTTTATTAATATTCTAGATTAACAATATATATATATATAACTTACTTTTCGTATTCAAGTGTCTTTATATTGAACCCAAGTGTAGGTGATATAGTATCAATAGGCTCTCCATTTATCCTTTTTAATATAGTCGTCTTTCCTGCATTATCTAACCCTCTTTTATAATCAATAACCATAGACTACAATTAAGTAAGTCATTTACAGCATCAGTATACGCATCTCTTTCTCATGTTGTCGATTCTTTTTTAAAATGGTTAATAAACCCATTATTTACTGCAAAAGAACAGAAAGTCAAAACACAGAATGTTGCTGTATTTTTATTAATTATTATTGACATTCTATAAATTCGACAGAGTTTTCTGGGTTTAAAACTGTTTCTTTCACTTTTTTTTTTTTTTTTTGATGTCTCAATCACCATTAATTAGACAAAGAGATGACCCAGATATATCAAACAGTGTCGATTCTGGCTTAATTCGATGTATATGCTCTTCTGCAGAAGATGATGGCTTTACTATACAATGTGAGCAATGCCTTGTGTGGCAACATGCCTATTGTGTACAGATTACATCTACCAGCATTCCAGATCATTATCTTTGCGATCAGTGTAGTAGCAGCAGTATAGGAAAGAAAAGACCTAAGCGGCCCAAGTTATCAAAAAGGATCACTATATCTAAAAAGAAACTCTCCAAGCTTGACTCAGAAGACGATCCTTCTTTCAAGAAAAAGAGACCAGTCAAGAGCAGGGTTATTTCTCGCTATGTTTATGCCATTTTTAATGAAGCTAGGGAAAGATGGAAGCAACATTGGAAGTATGATCATAATAACCCATTCTTATATGACCTTGGCGCCTTTGTAACAATGGACATGGATACACTATTGACAAAGGGTGTCTTGATGAATGCACCAGTATCGAGTCAGGGATTATTTGCGACCAGATCAGTACCTTCTGGCCAATATCTAATGGAAGTAACAGGAGATATCATGTTGAAATCAGAATACAAGTTTGATCCCTTGAATGATTTTGTCATCCTGGGCACACCGCTGAGCCATATCATGTTCTTCCCATCCTTGGATCTGTGTATTGACACTAGACAGTTTGGAAACAAGGCTAGATATATACGTCGATCTTGTCAACCGAATGCTGAACTGCGTAATATGGTATTGCCTCGTGAGGATAGTAAATCGGTTCATTTAGGTCTATTCTCTCGTCGTTTGATTGAAAAGGGACAAGAAGTGACCATTAGCTGGTCATGGCAACGAGGGCATGTAACATGGAAAGAGTATATGGACTGGCACCATAAATCAAGAAAAGAGGATAGGAACAAGGTCATTGATGAAGAAGAAGAAAGAAAGAAAAGGTCAACAATACAAATGATGTTGGAGAGATTCGAAAAGGAGTTTGGGGCATGCGCTTGCTTAAATAAACGCAAATGTTTGATAGAACACCTTAAACGACAATGTACGCCAAAAAAGTCAGCAGATGCCAATCGCCGTCGCAGTAAGCCATCTATACTTTTATTAAAGCCTAAGCCAGTGATTGAAGAGAATATAAATGACGAATACGTCGATATTACATCTAATTCACCCACACTGCAGCCATCAAAGGGTCCACAGGAAGAGGAGGATGAACTATTGGATATTGATGGAGATATTGATATTATGGGCAACGATACATCTAATGAGTTACCACCCATGGATGAAAACCAGAACAGTGACAATGAAGACCTCTCTTCTTTGTCCTCATTATCCAGTCTATCTATTCTTGGAGAGGAGAAGGAAAACGAGCAACATACTAGCAAGAACGTACTAAACCCTCTATCTGCTCGAACCTATTCTTCCACACCATGCAAAGGAACAGCTGCACTACCAAGAAAGAAGCTTTGGGCTCGTGACTACCTTAACAAGCACCAAACTGAAAATATAACAGGTAAATAAGTGAGATTATACGAATAGCTTTTGTTAATACATGTAAAAAGATAAACAGGATATCAAAGATGAACCGAATACCCATGAAAATAATAACCACAAGCCATTGAAGGAGAGTGAATGTGCTGTAAAAAGCGAAGATGATAATAGTAACAACGATATACCAAACCTTTCCTTTGAAAATGAAACAGTTCAAGAAGAAAAAGAAGAGGACCAGCCTGAGAAGCATTCTGACGGAATTAATATACCACAAATAGACACTCTTGAAGATGACAATGAACTTAGTGATGCATCTACTGTTTTATTAGAAGATGTATGTTAAACTCATTCAACACTGTAGCATACAAATAACATACAATTACATTCCACTGGCTCAATTTACGCTTTTGATCAAACCATATCACGTTTTTTCGTAGCATCAGTATATTTCACTCAGTAAAAAAAAAAAAAAAAAACTGATTCACCATTACTTTGTTGAACCTTTGTGAGATAATTATCTGATCTATGAACTGACCCTATCTGGAAATTGTACAGCACTAATATATTGTATATAATAAACTATTTAACTTTATTTTCTATTCATGCAATCTATACTATGAAATGGCTGTAGTCCTACTACAGCTACTAGTTTTAAATATTGAATGATGCTCACTCCAATCGAGCTGCTAATCATCTTGTATATACTGTTTGACTGACGCCACTAATATACATGATATTATATGAAAACCGCATTGATTATCAAAGACACTTAGTTTAATAGGCAATAACTCTTCCACGTGGTGCTATAATACTACTAGATGCTTTTTAAAACCATCACTCTTCTCAGATGTACTTTGGAAAAAAAAAGTAAATGCTTTATTTGCAATGAAAGATATATATCCAAATGAGACAAGAAAGGACAATACTAGAGGCACTGCAAAGTGCTCTTTGAAAGGAAGCTGAAGGCTGTTCAAGTGAAATGTATTATATAATTTGATTTATACGTGAATGCTACAACCCAAAGTGGCATATAATCCATAAAATGTGCCTTTACCATAGCTTTATTTGTGCCACACCACTCTTTATGGGTTTTATATCAGCAATCATAGCTTATAGTAATGCATTTAGATTATCTATACTCTGCTCATACTTTGTTATCTATTTTGCTTTTACAAAGTAATAAAATTGGATTTACATTGTAATTAGAACCTTTGGCCAAAGAAAATCTAAAAGAAAAGAATAAAAAGATCAACAACAATGCCCAAAAGGCTTTTAAAGGTACTGATCTGCTGCAGCGACATTCTTTAGGTCGGCCATTGACCATCAGAACAAGGGACTAGGTACCCATAAAAGTCATCAGACCATCAATACCAGAGCAGCCTGCAAAGGCCCGCAGAAGCAGATGTACCATTGGAGTATGAATTAGCTGAGCCTTGTCAATTGTCAACTAGCTTATGTATCCCACTGCGCCAGTCAGACAGCAGGAAGCATCATCAACGATCTGCCACAGCTATGATATCAGATAACTAGCTCCCAACTAGCTACTAACCCCCTGTAAAGATTCCAATCGAATGCCCATAACCCTCCTTTTGGCTGCCTGAAAGCCTCCAGTTGAGTGATGAAACGAACGATCGTTGTCAGTCCAGGACACGTATTGAGCATCATAAAAAGAGATTGCATAGAAATCCTTGAACACACAGTCATCACCTTACTGAGCAAGTTTATAAAAAAAAGACACTTACCTTGACCAAAGAGAACAACCAGAAGGAACCAAAAAAAGTGTAAAGAGAAAAGAAAGAAGGAAGAAAAAGGATGAAAGCAAATTTCTCTCTTTTTATACCCTTTTCTTAGTTATGTGAAGTTATTGTTTTCAATAAATAAGGTTTACATTCACACTTTTGTTTATTTCTTAAGTGTTTCATGACTTTTCAAACTTTGGCCTATCTTTTTTATACGTTTTTATTTATTCAAATGTTGCATGTATTTATATATTAATGAAGCTATTCGCCTCAATTTTTATATAGTAAAAAGACTAAAGAGTAATAGATTTCATGCATTCTTTGTTTATACCATGCGTCCTTGGGCTTATTTCCTAGTCTTAGTTACACACTATGTGTGTTACTCTGCTAAATCCTTTTTTCTTCTTTGACTTTTTACTAGTAAAGACTAGATAAACACTATTTGTAGTAACTGTTATATGAAGTAATAATTTTGCATAAAGAAATAAAGCAAGTTATGCATAAGTCAAAAGAACACCTTTTTCAAAAATGGTAATAACAAATGATAGGCGCGTTCCGAAGCCCTGTTAAGCCATTAAAAAATAGTAGTTTTATTTGAACAAGTCTAAATGTAGACATCAGGAGAAGATCAAGGTATACCCTATGCGCCCTCAAATCTACTTGTATAGCGGCCCTGAGTGGTTTCTGAATTAAATTACAAATAGCCTTGACAAACTTTTGTTCTGTAGTTTGGAGGAGTATTACATTTTTTGGATTTTACCCATAAAAAAGGGTAGCTGGGGGAGGGGGTAATATTACTTGGTATTTGGCTAGAATAATCGCTGACGGGCATGTTGGACAGCAAGATCATTTTGATCTGGCTTGCGTTTACTGACTCTGACAATAATGGGTGCGTGCATTGATACAATATTGTCCAAAAGACGAGTGGTAGGCATAGGACGTTTTCGTAATTTCACCGCAGATGATTGAACAATCATTTGTAACTTTGGAACAAGGGAAACATTACATACACCAGAAAATACACCAGAAGTTAGACTAATTCTACGGGCGCTGCCTCTATCCACTACTTACGATGTACTCCAACAAAGCTTTTGAATATGTTGCGTCAAACTAAACACAACTTTATAAAATCACCATCTTGGATTGCTTCTTTTCAAGAAGAAGAAGAGATAAAAAGAAATGTTGTCATTTCTTTATTTATTCCAATTTTACATTGTCAGTTTGATCACCAAAGACCACTTAGCTCACGTGTAATTATAATAAGTTCGTATTTTACGTCAAAGGATATTCCATTGCCTTACGTGTATTGGAGAAGAAGTGCCTGTATACATACACTTTCCTTATTTATTCCGATAAATAATCCTTCCTTTCATCATGCAAATAATCCGTCTCGGAGTTCCTCTACTTTTTTCTTTTATTTATTGATGTCTAGGCACAGAAAGAAACAAAGCATATTTAGTTTTAGTGATGATGAAGATGATAATGAACAACAACAACAAATTACTATAAAGCCTTTACCAAATCATGTGGTTGAACGATCTGAATTAGTAGCTGATGACTTTGACCCTGACACGTTTCTGTCAAGCAAAAGACATTTAGGCTTGGAACGAATGAAAGTCGAGTTAAATGCTCATTTGAAACAACTAAAGTCAGAACTCGTTGAACTAATCAATAGAGATTATCAAGACTTTGTTAATCTTTCAATAAACTTGAGTGGAGTAGACAAAGATATAGAAGAATTAGCACAGCCTTTGAATACGATTGAGCATCAAGTGAAAGTGAGTTCTAATCTATATTCAATAGCATATACTCATAGTATTGTCATAAAGGAAGCGCAGGACCACTTCCAGAAAGTAATTGATTCTTTACAGGAACAACTTCAATACCGAGCACAACTGAGGAATAAAAAGGTAAGAAAAAGAACGAGTTGCCTGTATTGATCATTAAATTGAACGATAGGCTACTCTAAAATTACTGTTAAACATACATGAATCAATTAGCAAAGTGGAATATTTACTAGATATTAACACAGAGATCGCAAAGGATAAATATAAACTAGAAAATCAACTTGCTGGAGATGATAGGTAACTAGGAGGGGAGCAAAGCAATGCAGGTTTCATGCTTAAAATATGAGAGTAGTTTAGGCAAACAGATTGAAAGAGCAGCTATAGAATATAATCAAATGCAACATCTAGTTGGTAGAGGCAAAGACCTTGCTTTCATTAAAGAGAACAGCTGGAGAATCACGCGTATCAAAGACACACTAGAGCAGAAACTGTCAAAGACATTACACACTGCTTTATTACAGGTTCGAGCCGGAGAACTAACGAGATCAACAAAGCAATCACTCGTTCAGTGTTTAAGAACATACGCCTTGATAGATCAAACTGAAGTAGCTGAAAAGATCATTAAGGAGCAATTTGTGAAATGGTACCTTGAGAAAATCATCCATTCTAAGATCTTACAGAACAACAAGGCATCAAAAGAAGACCCCCTGGCTGATATGTACAAAAAGATTCTTTTATTTGCCTCTAAAGATCTTCAACCTATTCTAGACATAACCCAAAAAACTTTGAAAGGATCCAATTATGAAGTATTAGTCAACTCGTTATGGGCAGAGATAACGGAAGAGATTAGTAAAAAATGTCGAGCAATATTTGCTCCTGGACAGATGACAGTATTTCACAAGGTAAAGGAATTGACATGTAGATGAATGACATGTACTTATGAACTGTAGAACTATACAACCACGATATCATTTATTTCCAGCTTTGAAGGTTTATGCCAATCAAGGCGATCCATGGCTTATCTTCGTCATCATCCCACTTATATCGACTTTATGAAAAAATGGCAATTACCAGTCTATTTTCAACTAAAGTTACGTGAGATCGTAGCTCGTGTGGAAGATGTGCTGAATGATAATACACAATCCATGAATAAGGGTGAAGATACCAGACTAGAAGGAACAAGAGTTGTTATAAGCGCAATTCAAGAGTGTTGGTCTGATCAAGTTTATCTTTATGGCTTATCTCATCGTTTCTGGAAACTAACGCTTCAGTTAATTAAAAGATATACGCTATGGGTTACTGACATGCTTCAGGTATATATATATATATATTCATACAAGACTCATTTGATACTTTTTATTAAATGAATTGATCTAGACTGCAAACAGCAATGTGAAAACAATGTTATGTAGCGATGTACAATATGTAATAAAATCTATGCAAACCGACACAAGAAAGCTTATCTTGCTCAAGTTGCCTATAAATGTACAAGAACAGCCTTTAATCAAAGGTAAAAACAAAAAAATCTTATCCTATCAACAAGGGTTTTCTAACTAATAACTTAGAGAGCTTGCAAGAAGCTTTGGATCAACTGAAGCTTGTTTTAAAAAATAACAGAGTTTATTTGTAAATAAACATATTGATTCTAATGTAAACTTGATATTTATGCTCAGAAAGATGTGTAGTTGAAATGATTATTTAGCGGCAGCGATGGCCAAGTTGACCTTGGGTGGAACCTTGAAACCAAATGATTTAGCTACCTTCATAAGATCAAGCTTATTAACGTCAAAAATTGACTTTAAGGAATAAGTTGCATAAGATTGCAAGTAGGACCTGAAAGCATCGCGTGCAGATTGATTAAGGTAGTAGTTCTTTTCGATTAATTGCTCGAGCTATTAAAAGTGATGTTTGTATAACAAGACTCTAAATACACAATGGTTCATATAAAGCTTACCTGACTCTGTACATTGGCAACTTTGCTTGAAGGGAATTGATATTCATTCAAGGGAACCTTGGCATCCTTCAAATATTTCAAGAAACCGGTTTCTGATGGTAGCAAAAAGAGTAAACTACGTCCTTGTTTTCCAGCACGAGCCGTACGACCAACACGATGAATATAATCACGAGGATCATCTGGAGGATCAAATTGGACGATCCAGTCAACATGAGGAATATCCAGTCCTCTGGCTGCTACATCTGTACATAATAAAATTCCCTTTTCCGCACTACAGAACTCGTTGAATGTAGACGTGCGCTTTTGTTGTTTCTGGCGACCGTGTAACTCCATAACTGGTACATCGATATAGTTCAGCAATTCAGAATAGAATTTGACCGCATTACAGCTAGAAAAGAATACGATGGCTTTTTTCTTTTGATTCTTGCGTAAAAATGTGAAGAGAAGCAAAAATCGTTTATCAGCCTCCACTGTCACAAATCCCTGCTCTAATCCTTCTGCTGTTGAGGTATCGTTTTGCTCATCGACGTTAATATAAACTGGATCTCCCTTTAAAGAAAGCTTTGCGAGATCAGAAACCTTTGTTGTCTGCGTTGCTGAAAAGAGCATGCTTTGGCGATCTGTAGGCAATATTTTGATGATCTGCTTCATTTCTTCTTCAAAACCGATTTCCAAAATTCGATCAGCTTCATCAATGACAAGTGCTTGTAATTTTTTGAAAACAAATCCTTGTGTATTCTGTAGTATATGAATTAGTGTTTTGTGTAGATACACATGACTACTACGTACCTGTAAATGATCTAAGAGTCTACCTGGTGTAGCGACAAGCAAGTTGACACCCTTGACCAGTTTGTCTGCTTCAGTCTTTCTGTTAGCACCGCCAATAACAATACCATGCGTGATATGCTCGGTATATTTGCAAAGCTCTTCTACTACACCATAGATCTGAATAGCTAATTCACGAGTGGGAGAGACAACAATAACACCAGTTCCGTTTCTAGACTTGAACTTTTTGCGAACAAGCAGCTCTATAGCAGGTATTAAAAATGCAAGTGTCTTTCCTGATCCAGTCTTTGCTGCGCCCAAAACGTCTTTTCCTTCCAAAAGAGGAGGAATGGTGCAGGCTTGAACTTGTGTCATTTGTGTAAAGCCCATATCTTTGATGGCTTTCTTGATATTTTCATTACATTCAAGGCTCTCAAATTCCAGGTTTTGAGATTCTTGAACTGATTCTGTAAGGCTGTTTGTTAACATTGTACTTTCTTCTTTTCTTTCTGTTTATGTCTTACCTTGTTCAGAATTTTCATTCTGTTTGCTTTGTTCTTCTATAGATACACTTTCTTCATTTTCGGATTCCTGCTTCTTCTTTTTGTTTTGTCTTTTTTCTGCGTGAGAACGTTTACGCTTTTTGTTTTCCACTGCTGTGACCATTAAAGTGTTTGAAACAGAGAAGATCAGGAGAACACTAAAGAAAGATATAAACCTGTGCGGCTTAGAAGTGTGACTGTATTTTTTCACAATTGCCTTTTTGGACAGCTGTAATTTATCGATGCAGATTGTACCTGTTTTTCAAACTCCTTGTACTTGTCATTTTCACTATGCCTCTGTTATCAACGTGAACCTTTTTATACGAGACAAGGAGATATGACGCACGATGTTGGCCTGAGTTTATTTGCTCTAATTTATTTTTTTAAATGTGTGGTCCAAGGTTTTTAGCCGTGCCCTGTCTGTTCTCGGCCTGATTCTAATCACAGGATGGTGTTACTGCCCTGCATAAATTTAGCATGAATGTACACTTTTATATTTATTCATCACATAGCAATATATAATGTATATTAAAATCATTTGAGATATGACCTAATCATTAATCGTTATGTGTTGTTCTTAGTTTGATATATACACGAAACCTGTGTTCCCAAATTTCAAGATTTGTAATACATTTTTGGTAGCAGTTAGAATAATTCAGACGACAACATCATCCATGAACTTTTTTACCTTCTAAAGTTCACTCTGGACCATCCCAAAACAGAAAGTTTATATAGTAAGCGTTTTCCCCTCTTTTTTTTTTCAATTCGACTTTATAAACCATGGGGAATCATACTTCGACCTTACAGAGAGCTAAAGATGTAAATAATAGAGATATCCAAGCTCAAGATACTTTTCGCAAGACAATGGTTGAATATCAAGATAGTGCAGCTGTAGTTGAGATCACAAATGCTCTCAATACAAAGCGAGAATTTCATAATGATGAAACATCCACTTATTGGCTACCAAAAGATGATGAAGAGCAAATGAGACTCACCGGGGTACAGACAGATTATTCATGGAGAAAAATCACTAATCATTCTGAATAGCAACATTTTATATTCAAGGAACTCTTTGAAGGGTAATGATGCCCTTTTTACTTTCTGTTATAATTACTTATTTTTTTATTTTTTTTTAAAAAAAAAAGAAACGTGCTACCTAGAGTAAGTGAAGCTCTGGACTTTGAAAAGGGGGTCACCATTCTTGATGTGGGATGTGGCTCTGGCGTGTGGGTTATGGTAAGTGACAGCTCGGAGTGATGAGTTATTGTTCATCGTCACTTTCTTTCAATAGGACATGATTCATGACCATCCCAACTGCACCTATTATGGCTGTGACATTGCCGATGCAGTAAACAAAAAGATGGATTACAGGCAATTCACTTTTACCCGTGCAAATGTGACCAATAGACTTCCATATGAGGACAACACTTTTGATCTTGTTCATATGCGACTGTTTATTGCTGCTCTTCGTGAAGATGAATGGCCAGCAGCCATTAATGAAGTGTTGAGAGTTACTAAGCCAGGAGGCATGATACAGTTAATGGAATACGACCCTAAAGTAAATATTCGCTCAGATAAGTGATTGATGTGAACATTAATCTCTCTTTCTCTCATAGCTGCCAAAAGACCCCACTAACATATTCTATAAGACCGTGGCAGCCTGTAAGTTCGATCTTTTGCCTTTACAAAGCATAAACATTTTACATCTAAATCAGTTAGGAATATTTGTGAATCAAGAGGACAAAACCCAAACATTGGTGGTGAACTAGTATCTCTGCTTTCAAAATATGAATGCTTAAAGATTATTCAATCTGAATATAAAGCGATTGATATGAGTAAGCTATGAATATATGTTCAAATCATAGTAACTAAATTCATGCAGGCTCTGGCACTCCTATGGCAAAGAGACTTATTTGGGACGTCATAGAAGCATTCAAAAGTATGCAACATGTAATGGGGCCAATTGTAGGAGTAAAGAGCAATGAAATAGGACAGTTTCTAATAGATTACGAGCATTCTTTGCAAACAAAAGAGAGTTTCATTTGCTTTAGCTGCGTTGCTGTTCAAAAACTTTAATAAATGGTATTAATCAGTCGTTTTTTTTTTTTTTTTTTTTTTTTTTTTTTTTTTTTTTTTTTTTTTTTCCTCTGGCCGTATTATCGCTGTTTTACTTAAAAATAAACTGAGCCTTAATTAGGTATACAAGTGTTACATGCTACAGACAACATCAACTTTTGAAAGCTTGCATTAATCTGACAGAGTAATAGTTGATATTAGTTTATGAACCATGTCTTCTCAATATTCCCTTGTGTTTTTCTTCAAAAATCATGTCTTATTGATATGTTTGTATTTTACTTATACTAGAATATTCAATTTACTTGGATAGAATTTTTGTTTTTTGGCGCGTCTTGTATCACTGAGAAGGTAGCAATTTGTCTTTCAGAACAAAAGACTTGTACCATGAGCATTTTTATCTTCCAGTTTTTACTCGGTAACGGACGAAAAACCCCCCATTTTTTGCAATCTTGGATACAAATAAAGGTGTAAATAGTACAATCACTATAAAACAAGATATATTGAGCAAGACAATGGTTGGATATCAAGATAGTACAACTGTAGACGAAGTCATAACCACCGGTAACCTTACAACTCCGGATACAAAACGAGAGTTCCATAATGATGAGACATCCACTTATTGGTTACCAAAGGATGATGAAGAGCAAATGAGACTCACCGGGGTACAGACAGATTATTCATGGAGAAAAATCACTAAATATATTTGTACAGCAACACTTTGCTATCAAGGACTTATATGGAGGGTAACATTACCTGTATATGTATATTAATGACTAAAATTGGTAACTCTTCTTTTCTCTCCTAGAAATGTGTTATCTAGTGTAAAGGAAGCTCTGGACTTTGAAAAGGGGGTCACCATTCTTGATGTGGGATGTGGCTCTGGCGTGTGGGTTATGGTAAGTGACAGCTCGGAGTGATGAGTTATTGTTCATCGTCACTTTCTTTCAATAGGACATGATTCATGACCATCCCAACTGCACCTATTATGGCTGTGACATTGCCGATGCAGTAAACAAAAAGATGGATTACAGGCAATTCACTTTTACTCGTGCAAATGTGACCAATAGACTTCCATATGAGGACAACACTTTTGATCTTGTTCATATGCGATTCTTTATTGCTGCTCTTCGTGAAGATGAATGGCCAGCAGCCATTAATGAAGTGTTGAGAGTTACTAAGCCAGGAGGCATGATACAATTAATGGAGTATGTCTCCAAGGTAAGCGTTGGCGAATCAACGGTTGTCACAGAGATAAACTTTCTCTTTATATAGCAACCAAAAGACACATCTTGCTTAAATTATAAAGTAATCACAGCCTGTAAGCTTTAATGTTTACTTTTTACAAAAGAACTCGAGTTGATGTCCTTTTTGTCTATATCAGTTAGGGATATCTGCACTTCAATAGGACAAAATCCCGATATAGGAGCCGATTTGGAACGCATGCTGTCGATACACAGCAATCTTAGAATTGTTCAATCTGATTTTAGAGAATGTGACATGAGTAAGCAAAGAATAGATATTGAAAAGCAATAATTAATCCAGTGTAGGCTCTGGTACTCTTACAGCAAAGAGATTTATTTGGGATGCCTTACAAGGGTTGAAAAGCATGCAACATGCAATGGGCCCAATGTTAGGGATAGTCGCAGATGAAGAATATGCAGACTTTCTAAATGAATACGAGCATGTCTTGAAAACAAAAGAAACATTAATTAGCTTTAACTCTGTTGTGGTTCAAAAGCTTTAGTCAATATAAAAGCTGTTTGATTAATAAAGTTGTTGCTTTTGAAATGCTCTTCGTTTAACACATGCTTTGTATTCTCTTCTTCAGACCCAGTTACAGTTTTGATTGGATAATTAACGTCATGTCCTATCTAGCATAAAGATGCGCGCCTTGAGTTCCTGCCAAGTTAGCAACAATATGAACACTTTGATTGAAATCCGCATTAATGATTTAAACACTAAAGTCCATAGTTAAATGCACTACTCTTGATCCTTCTCTAGCCTATTTATATGTGCGTCCTTATCGTGTTTTGTATTACACATTGGGTAATACTTGAACTTGTTTAAATATATTTGTGGAATCAAATGCCTTTTTGTTTGGTTTAGCTGATACTTTTGTATTATCCAAAACAAGAAGCCTTGTGCCGTAAGTTCTTTTTCTTTTTAGCTTTACTTGACAAACCATGGGTAGTTGTCTATCAATTTTACATAAAACTAAAAGTATAAACCGCAGAAAAACTAAAGGTCGTGATATATTGAGCAATACAATGGTTGGACATCAAGACCAAACTCTAGCTGCAAACAACCTTACAAATCTGAATACAAAGCGAGAATTTCATGATGAAAAACAAACCACGTACTGGTTACCGAAGGATGATGAAGAGCAAAGGAGACTTACCGGAGTATGATCAGATACTTTATTATGTAAATATTATTGTAACCATCCTGAATAGCAACACTTTGCTATCAAGAATCTTTATGGAGGGTAGCGTTTTACGCTAATTTTAGATCAAGTTACTTACTCCCCTTTTTTTTTACTCATAAAGAAATGTGCTGCCCAGCATAACAGAAGCTCTAGATTTTAAAAAGGGAATAAATATTCTCGATGCAGGATGTGGTTCTGCTGCTTGGATTATGGTAAAATCACGTCGACTTTGCTCCCAGCAATGTACATTTTGGAATTCATTACTCTTTTATGTGATAGGATATGGTACAAGAATATCCTAATTGTACCTATCACGGCTGCGATATAGATGACATTACCTACAAGAATATTGATGTAAAGCAGTTTATCTTTAGCATTGGAGACGTAACCCAGAGGCTTCCATATGAGGACAGCACTTTTGACTTTGTCCATATGCGATTCTTTATTGCCGCTCTTCGTGAAGAAGACGAATGGCCAGCAGCCATAAGTGAAGCGATTCGAGTTACTAAGCCTGGGGGAATGATACAGATGACAGAATTTAATTTACAGGTAAACTTATTCATAGGCCACCATAGTATGTACGGTATTGACAGTTACACATGTTTAGTTGCCTACAGATCCATCCAACTTGTTTTATAAAACTATGTCAGCTTGTGAGTTTAACAGCTATTGCTTGAAATAGTTTGATTAATTTATTTGTTTATATTAGGTATAGACTTGTCAAAATCTAAAGGACAGAACCCACACATTGGAAATGAGTTGGAGAAAATGCTTTCAAGGCACAATAATATAAAGATTGTTCAGTCTGATGGTAGATTTTGTGATATGAGTAAGTATACAAGTCAGTCTGAGGGATAAACAATGAGTAGCTAAGCTAGTTTAGGCTCTGGTACACCTACAGCAAAGATGTTTATCTGGGATTGTTTGGAAGGAATAAAAGGCGTTCAGCCTGTAATAGGTCCAAAGTTAGGAATTAATACAATGGACGAACTAGACGATTTTATAGTAAAATATAAGCATGATTTGGAAACAAAAGAAAGTACATTTTACTTAAACTCTGTTGCCGTTCAAAAACTCTAAATAACATCGTAATAAATTGTCATATATACACTAAGCTTTTCAGAGTGTGTCGATACCAATCATGTGTGTCCTTATAAGCTTATCTAGGCCATTTCATTAGTTTCCCCAAAAAAAAAAAAACTCCTCTTAGCGTATAATCTGCACAATAAAAGTATGACGAAATACATTGCGTTATTATGCAGTCTGAATTTATTCGACTGCGTGAATTAACTGACATTATGGTTTACAGTAAGCACCTGATAAACCATTCAGAAGTAGGCGCAGCAACGCGTTTCCCATCCATAATATGATAATAGAAACGTATCGTCTTCATGTACAGAGCCCATGAACAAAAGGGAAGAGAGACCAGATAACAATTGTGGCGTGGTTAAAACTAAATGTCCTCTCTTCTTCTTCTTTTGGATTGTTGTCTTTATGCTTTGATAAAGTCAAAAAGAGAAAAGAAAGAGACTGCGCAACTCTTTTCACTCATATGCAACTTTTTGTCGCGCAGTCGTTGCTTTTTACGAATAAAAAAAAAGTAGCCCCATAACGTGCAGTTTCCTGTAAGACTAACTTTTGAATCTCAGCCTACCCGGCGCCCCCTATGATTCAAATAAAAGGATTACTCTTCCCACCCGTTTGTTTAATCCACCACCAAACACACACAACTCTTAGAAGTTCAAAATGGGTATGTTGATAATGAACCCCCTTTGGATGGATGAATAGAACTATAGATGGATGACTAACTCTTTCTTCTTTTTGCTTCCTCTCTCTTCTTCTTTTGGATTGAATTATTATAGTTGTAAGTGTTCCCATTATGCAACATCATCATAATTCTCACACAACTGTATTTTTAATTAGAATTTCACAATTGACGAAATCCGTCGTTTGATGGACAAGGTTACCAATGTCCGTAACATGTCCGTCATTGCTCACGTCGACCACGGTAAATCTACTTTATCCGA